>CM049864.1:22586331-22673831 GCA_027474115.1 Schizopygopsis malacanthus | reverse complement strand
TACTGAGCACCACCAAACCCCATCCTCAGCAAACCTGAGCCCCGATCTCTCCTTCCATCTGCCGCGTCTGGAGGGCATTAGGGTACATGCACTGTCACTCACTAGCTGATATCAGTCTTATTCTGATTCTCCTTTTCATTAAAACCAGGGTGTGTTTTGTTGCTTTTTTATCTTAAATTGTTATATATCATTACTATATTTGTCTGTTACAAATTAAAGTATTTATAGCTATATACAGCTTAGCCCTGCCCTGTGTAAATGAATGTCAAGTACAAAGAGTGCTGTTCTTACAACCTACCGCACTACCTGTAATACTAATAAAAAACATGGAGATTTAACATTTTGTGCTTGATTCAAATGATTAATAATGTATCCCCCATCACCACCTCCACTCTCATTTCATTTTAAATGTACAAAAATATTTGTATTCAAAACATTAATACAATAAGGCTAGAGGCAAACAAATCAATAAAACATCAAATTAAAGTCAGTTAAATTGAATTAAAACATTAAAGCAAATTATTTTTCAGACAGAAAATGTTCACATTTGTATTAAATGCGTCCCACTGGGGGCTTTGATGTTTTAGTATTTATTAAGCATTTATTTGTTCTATTTTCAGTTTTCATCCTAGTTTGTTTTTGACAATTCTAGCTTCTGTGGCTATTTAATAGGCGAGAAACGCTTATGGCAAAACGATATCAGGTTTACAGTCTATTATTGCTACAACTCTAAAGCTGTATCAATGTAGCTTTGACTTGATTTCAGATTTGATTTGATCAGTTTTGGAACTACTACACAGGCTTATTTCATTTTACTTATTAGCTAAGGCAACATTTCAACTTTTTATTATTATATATATTTTTTTTTATTGTGACCGCTGACAAGAAAGGGAGCTATCCAAAAGAGAGAGAGAGCTATTTATGATTTGAATATTTAAATGTTGTATTATTTCAGCTTTATTTAAAAGAATGAAACAATTGTGATGCAAAAGTTGTATTTTAGTTAAATACAACACAAGTCTAAATAAAAAAGGCAATGTGTTACTATCTAGAGTTTAAATAATCACATGTTTATAAATTGTGTTAAAAATGTGTTGATAAGTAAAAAAAAAAAAAATGCTTTTGATGACATAAAAGTTGATGTTAGCTTTATTCCATCACTTAAGGCACTGTTTTCATGGAGTAACGCTGCTCTGTTTGATGATGTTATGTGTTTTCTGCTCAGGTTGGACATGTGCAAAGAGTTTCTCTGGTTCCTGACCGGACCCATAACATGCGCACCCTCAGCTTGAAGCCACTGCTGTTTGGTGAGTTTCCAGTTTCATCTGGAGAGATTCATTTTTATATAACGCTGTGTTTTGGGTTCGAGCCATTAATTACGGATGTAAAAGTGACAGAAAATGGACACATAGACATTTACATTTACATTTATGCATTTAGCAGACGCTTTTATCCAAAGCGACTTACAGTGCATTCAGGCTATACATTTGTTTTTGTTAGTACATGTGTTCCCTGGGAATCGAACCCACAACCTTTGCGCTGCTAACGCAATGCTCTAACCACTGAGCCACAGGAACACATAGACTCTCGTTTAAGAAAAAAGTTTCATATCTTAAGATTAAAAAATATAATACAAGGCTCTTCTATTATTTACAACATTATGAAGTACGTTTTCCGAAACTCTAGCCTCTACACCGATGGCTCTTCCACTTGCGTGCTGCTTGGTTGAGGTGGCGCTGGCGTTTTCCCCAGCTGAACGCTTTCGTGACCAGCAGTCTCTTGCCCGTCACAGTGCCTGTCAGCAGGAAGGTCCCCCCGTCAGGATGGTTGCGGGTCAGGTTGCCCACACAGGTGGCGTCCCGCTCCAGCCACAGTGTCAGACGGCTCCTCATTTCCCCTCCCAGCAGCGGGCCGTGCTTTAGGACCTCCAGCCGAGAGCCCAGGGAGAATATCGTCAGGACAGAACTACTGGAGTTCAGTTTGGCTAGACGCACTTTAACCACTAGCAGAGAGAGAGAGAGAGAAAGACATGAGCCGGGAGTTTCAGCATTAACAATGTATGGTCATTGCGAATGAGCACAAAGTAGAGTTTCTCACCAAAGTCACTTTTACAGAAGAGGTCGAGCAGGTCTTTGGATGACGTGGTCTCCTCCAGCTCACAGTCTGTGCAGCTCGCTCGCGGCACCACTGAAAACAACCACACAAATCAGTTTGACTGAGAAAACCCACTTTTTGCTTCGAAGAAATATGTTTGTTAAAAAAGAAAGATGTCCTCATTTGTAAGTCGCTTTGGATAAAAGCATCTGCTAGATGAGTAAATGTAAATGTTCACCTCGGCCGTCATTGCTGGTGCCGTTTTGCATATGCGCAACTGAGGAGATGCACATTAGGTGATCTTTGGGAAACTGGTCGCACTGTAGTATCCTAGGCCAGGGGTAACCGTAGCAGTTCATGATGGGGGCGCAGCTGTCCCGTACCGACACACACAGACTCCTGCATGGTGAAATGATCCTAAAAGAGAAACATAACAATTCACTCGCTGTTAAGAGCTTTGTTATGATTTGATGCAGAAAAGTAGCATAAAGATGAGAGGCTTCTTATCCTACACCCTGAGAAATATAGTCACTGCTGGCCAATTGCAGTAAAATATTACAAAATAGCACAAATAAATAAAAACTGTGTGTGTGTGTGTGTGTGTGTGTGTGTGTGTTATATATATATATATATATATATTTTTTTTTTTTTTTTAATCCGGTAGACCACGTTTTTATAAATGTATACTTTATTTTATATTTTTAAATTACATTTAACTGATTTTACCTTTGTTCGTTTGGGAAGAAAATTTGTTTTCGATCAAATAAATAGGATGTAAATCTCACATTTAGCTATATTGTGACCAAATGTTGGATTCGTTTTTTTTGTCAACTTGTTTTCTTTCAGTCAACACAGGTTTTGTAATTATTTTTGAAAATTATTGGTCATAACGCTCGCTGATCTGAGCTTATGCACCTCAGATTGAGTGAAAAACATGAGAAAAAACAGTATTTGTGGATTATTCTTGCAATATTTAGTCAATATTCAGTCAAAAACTGAGGTGCATAAGCTCAGATCAATGAGGCCTATGATCAATCAGTTTCAAAAATTAAATAGAAAACATGAAAAATTATTTAAAGAAAACAAGTTGGCAAAAAATTGAATCCAAGATTTGGTGATAATAAAGCATAATAGAGAGATGTGTAAACATTTTTTTTGTAGGACAGTAATTTCTGACCAGAAACACAAGTGTGATAAGGCAGGTAAAAATCCTAAAAAAATAAAATATATTTATTATATTTAATTATAATTATAAATTATTATTGTTTAGGATATTTATTTTTTATTGATCAACTAATTACTGTTATACCATGAGTGAGCTAAGTCAGTAAGTTTTAGTCCAATGCAATAACATTAACTACCAAATAGAAAAATAAATGTATCCACAGATCTCAATGACCACAACAAGAGGAGTAATAATTTAAAACACATTCTTTCTTAAGCAAGGGTATTGTCTTGCTATATTGTCATTTAATTGCAGATGATTTACACTTCCACTTAACATACAGATTAGTACACATTTGCATGATTAAGGCATCAGGTAACTGATTTAAATGCTATGTAATGCTAAACACAAGCCACAACTGATCCCTGAGAGTCAGTCTGTTTTAAGGAAATCTTACCTCTCAAGGCACACAGGAGCGAAGAGTGAGCACAAGAAGATGCGGGCGTGCGGGTGGCACTCTCGGGCGAGGAGTGGCAGCCAGCTGGTGCTCTGCTGCACCGCTTCAGCTGGAGATTCATGTCCCAGCAAGTTGGGAATCCGCATGCTGTTGTAGCCCAGACCCTGGCACAGGGCCATGTTGCTTGGGATGGGCACACAACGAGAGGATCCCTGGTGTTCCCGGAGTCCGCTGGGCACTGCATCGATGCCAGGGCCAAGCAGGAGCAGCAGTACAGCAGACGCTGTCAGCATCATAGTCCAGAGAGCGTCAGAGATCTAGGTAGTGTCAGGGTAAATCAGTGATAGGTGTATTTATACACCACTGCCTGAGGCCCAGCTGGGAGAGGGCGGGACTCTGCGGGACGTGAGAGTGGATTGGTTTGGGAGGATGTGTGACTGTGTGAGGTGCGGATTCTTCCGTTTCTCTGCTGGAGATGACGAACAGTGAGCTCCACTTGACCACACACTTCCTTTTCCTCTCTTCTTTCCTGAGGAGTGTGATTATGATGATAATATAAAACAACATATTACCCACATGTCAGAGGAGGTGTTCACACACACACTAGAGACAGACAGACAGACAGAGAGAGAGAGATACAGAGAGACAGACAGACCGAGATAGATACAGACAGAGATACAGATGGAGAGACAGACAGAGAGAGAGATACAGACTGAAAGACAGAGATACAGACAGAGAGACGGAGAGAGATACAGACGGAGAGACAGAGATACAGACGGAGAGACAGAGAGAGCGAGATACAGACAGAGAGAGATACAGATGGAGATACAGACGGAGAGACAGACAGAGAGAGATACAGATGGAGAGACAGAGATACAGACGGAAAAACAGACAGAGAGAGCAAGATACAGACAGAGATACAGACTTAGAGACAGACAGAGCGAGATACAGACAGACAGACAGACAGAGATACAGACGGAGAGACAGACAGACAGAGAGACAGACAGAGCGAGATACAGACAGACAGACAGACAGAGAGAGAGAGATACAGACGGAGAGACAGACAGACAGAGAGAGCGAGATACAGACAGACAGAGCGAGATACAGACAGACAGATAGACAGACAGACAGAGATACAGACGGAGAGACAGACAGACAGACAGAGAGAGATAGACAGACAGAGATACAGACAGAGACAGAGACAGAGATACAGACAGATATAGATACAGACGGAGAGACAGAGATACAGACAGACAGAGATACAGACGGAGAGACAGAGATACAGACAGACAGAGATACAGACCGAGAGACAGACAGACAGACAGGTAGTCAAACAGGTTGATAGGTAGATGGTTAGATATATAAATAGATACATTTCAAAACATGATAGATGTTTGATAGATAGTAGTTAGATAAATAAATTGATATATATTTTTCAGTAAAGATAGATATTGATGATAAATGGATAGATACATTTCTAGATAGAGAGATAGATGTTTGGTAGATGGATAGATACATTTCTTGATAGATACATGGATTCATAAAGGTTAGTTAAATTAAAGGATGGATGGATGGGTGGATAGATTGATGGATAAACGTTGCACAGATAAATGCTTGGATAGATAAGTAGATGATTAGATGTTCATGGTTAGATGGATAGATAAATGTATTTGGATGTTTTTGTGTTCACTGTATGAGAGGTTGTTTTGGGAACGGTCAGCCAGTGAAAGTGTAAAACTCTAGGAAGGCCTGGCTGTGACAGAGGTGTGTGAAAGGAAGTGTGTAAGTGTGAGAGGGCTGGAGCGGCGTTTGTGCGTGTGATGCTCAGGAGTTTTTCTTCCCCTGCTGGGAGCACTACACAATGTCTACCCCAAAAATGGCCCTCGCTTCCTGTCCACTCCATTCCCAGGACCCTCGTCCCATCTAATGAATTAGAGAGACCGCATCTCTCGCAGACAAACCATGCGGAAGAGCTTTATGAAGAGTGTGCGTCTCTGTGCGTGAATATGTTTATGCGTTGTCTGCATTTGAATGATGCTGAACAATAACAGTGGTAGATAATGCTGAAACCTATATACAGTGATCTAAATCACTGAGCAAACTCCCCATCCCAGAGAAACAATGGCCCCCGCCGGAACACATCATTGGCATAGTCTCATTAACACTCTCAATGGGTCAGGCAATACCATGAGTCTCAAAGAGGGGGATGGGCGCAATTTATTATATTTGCCAACTTAATGGCCTCTGCTCTAATCTTAGCCATTTAAAAATGTTTAAACCAGTCTATATATATATATACACAGTATTATTCAAACATTTGCATACACCCAATCATTCTTTATTATTTTTTTGTTCAAATTATTTTAAAGTATTAATAGTAAAGCAAAACAAAGAACATATATGTTAGTTTGTTTGTAAATAATATTTATAAAATATGTATTTATCTTCAAATAATATTTATAAAATCATCAGTTTATTTGCAAATAATATCTATAGAAATATTTATTTAATTGCAGATCAATATTTATAAAATATTTTTTTGCAAATAATAGTTATACAAATATTTAATTGTTTATTTGCAAACAATGTCAAAATATTTATATAAACCCTTTGAATTGCTTTTTAATATTTATAAAACATATCTTTGTTTATTTATGTTTTATAAAAAGTAATATTTATAAAAACACTTATTTGCTAATTATATTTATGGGGGGAAATCATTCATTTATTTACAAAGAATATTTATAAATATGTTATTTTTTATTTATTTTTATTTTATTTTTCTCCAAAAACATTTTCCTATATTAATATACTTGCTTTGTAAATATATTCATATGCTTACATTTACATTTGTCTACAAAACAAATTTCAAATATTTAAGCATACAACTTTGAAATAAGTAAGGTGGTGAGATTTAGCACCAAACGTCTGTGGCCTGCTGAATAAACTGATTAGACTAGTCATCGAAGTCAGTCATCAAATAGTTTTTCTGTAAGGCTGGTCATTACTCAAGTCAGTTACATAAAACAGAAAATTAGTCTCATTTGAATCCGAAAAGTAAGACCGATTGCCTCGGCTAACCACTAGCTGGTCAAACTATTTCTTAAGGTCAACCGTCTTAAGACAGTAGGTGTCTTTATGCAACTGGACAAGTCTGGGAATGATGGTTCTCACCAAATGAGAATTGATTACATTAACACCTATTTGCGGCGTCTGTTGATTAGCCTGCATAGTGTGAGTGCGATCCTTTAATCCTGGAGTCTAATCTCATAATGTTCTGCCCTCGTTGATGTTCTCTCTGTCTGCCTCTCGCAGACACTCACTGCTACAATAGATCAAACACAGACACTCTGAAATCATGTCAGCCTTTAAGACTCTCATAACACATTGTTAGGAGGCGTGCTGGGATCTTCAGCTGATACCCACATCAGAGAAGACTGTAAGCGACTCCCAAGCAATCACATTGCAACGCTCTGGCATTCACCTTACCACACTAGCATCATGGAAGAACATCTGGCATGTTAATTTGCCTTTAAGGTATAAGTTTATTTAAAAAAATCTTTCTTATTCCAAAGTTTTGAACAGTAGTGTGTATTTCACACGGAGGACATTTGAGGCACTCAAACACAGCTATTAAAAAGGTTCAAACATTCACTGATGCTCCAGAAGGAAACACAATGCATTCAAACTCCCCAAGCATAGTATAGATCATTGAATCCGATTAGACCTTAGCTACACTAAAAGTGCTACCGCCAGAACCGGAGATCGGCTGAATGGATGCGAAAACGGTAAAACTCAACTGTTTAACTCTTGGGGAGTTGGAAAATGAGCCTATTTTTAAAGAGTGTCCCTTTAAGAGCCGGGGGGTGAAAACTTTTGAACAGGATGATGTCTTTTTGATTTTGTTGAAATATAATGTCTTCAATTTAGTACTGCCCTTCAGAAGCGACAGAAGATACGTGCATGACAAATTAAGTACAATTTACCTTGATCTTCAAATTCAGGCTCTTAATGCATCGTGTTTCCTTCTGGAACATCAGTGAATGTTTGAACCTTTTTTAATAGTTCTGCTCGAGTCCCTCAATTGTCCTCAGTGTGAAAAGATGGACCTCTCACTGCTGGAAAGGGTTCAAGAATGCAAAAGATGCTGGAAAACTGAATCTGCAGGATTGTTCTGAAGAACAGTGCTCAGTTTAACTGTTCATAACAAACAAGGGACTCATGAACAACCCCACAAAACAAAAAACAGCCGTAGATCATCCAGGTAACCACACACAGTATTAAGAACCAAGGGTTCCCAAACTTTTGAAGGGGGTTATTTTAATAATTTCAGCTATTTGTTTTTTGTTTTGTGAACTATATGTAAACATCTTTTATGTAAATTATCTTACTAAGGAGAGTACTAAATAAAAAATAACATGGATTTTGTATGATCTCTCTTATTTAGTTAAAATTACTCATATTTTCACAGATTCTGCAAGGGGTTCCCAAACTTTGCATGCCACTGTATTATGCGGTATAGGATATATAGGTGTATATAATGCAGTATGCAGACTGACATTGGCATATTGACGTGTGTTTCAGAGGTCCCAGGGTTCCTGAGTGTGGAGGAGAGCAGTGTGGTGATGCAGCTGGCCCAGCTGAAGGGCCTGACCCACAGATCTCTCCTCACGGTCCCGGACAGCCAGGAGGAGCAGCTCACTCAAGACGAGCTCTTCAGCCTGCTCGACCTCAACCAGGACGGCCTTCTGCAGAGAGAGGAGGTCAGACAGTCGTTCTGCTAACGCTGCCACTTAAATGTATCAGTTCAGTAGCTTCAATAGAAAAAAAGAAATTTCTGTCAGTTAAGATTTAGTGTGTTATACTTTACATTTCACCAACAAAAAGCTGGCAACGCTTCAGTGTTTCATTCCTGAATATATACACACTGAAATCATTTTACCAAGTTTTATGACAAAAGCCAACAAATAAAATTAGCAGCACTATGGACTTTTTGTTTGCATATACGGTGAAATAAAAACAAAGAAATGATGGCCGGATTTTAAACTAACAAAAAAATATTCATAACATGTTATCTACTGACATGATGCAATACATGTTCAAATTAAGTTATGATAATTTTTTCCAAATAAAATTTTAACATTTCTTTTTAATAAATAGGATGAGCCAGAATGTAAAATGTATTTGTATCTGCTCCATAAACAGTTTTACAAAATTATATAATACAGAACAATAAGAGAAGAGGAAATGATGACAGAATTCTGTTCTTGGGAATACTGAGTGAAACAGTTATAAAATAATATTCCTGGAATTAAAAGCATCTGTTCTGCTGCAGATTTTGAGTCTGTCCCATTCAACTGATGGATCTTGGCTGAGCTCATACAATTTACGGAAAATCCACACCGGGCTTGAGACCAACCCTTCTGGTAAGGTGTGTGTGTGTCTGTGTGTGTGTGTGTGTGTGTGTGTGTGTGAGAGTGTGTGTGTCTGTGTGTGTGAGAGAGAGAGTGGTGGGTCTGACACAATGACCCAACATGCAGTGATTTCTAGCAGCTTCCGGATGGATCCTATCATCACTCATTAAAGTCTCATTAATATTAGGGTTACACACACACACATCCGGTCGCATACGGTCTCGCTGAGGTAGTGTCCCCTCTTCCGGTCCCCCTGCTCTATTGTCTGGAGAGCGTCCCGCTGTGGTTCGGTTCCGGAGGGAAAGAGTGAAGACTCACTGACCCGCGATTAAAGGAGAAAAATAGAGAAATGCTATTCTTGTTTTTCTCGCCTTGCTCATTGTAACACTGCCATCAACAGTTATGTTTTTCCTGTGGTGTTTTTTAGGTGAGCATCTCTATTACTGTTGCACATACTTAAGGTAGAAGATTTAAGCACATCCCTAAACCTAAATGGTGAACCTTTTGGGTGTAACTTGTCCTGCATCATTTGTGATTTGTGCTACATACATGAATGATATTTTAAATCTTAACGATTGTTGACGAATCCCAAAGACTTACAAGGAAGGAGGAATCCAAGCCATATGTAGAAACCAGTATATCATAGAAACTTGCAAATGGGCTCAGTTGACCTGGACCTGAAAGAAACCACTTAGATGATGCTAGCAACCACATCGAAGTGTGTTATAAATATTCAGAACATCTTAGCATCTCTTTCCATTGCACCACTCACATTTTCTTCATGACTTTCTGCTTTAAATGGTCAGATAGATGCATTAACTTTCTGAATGATACAAGCTGATTTCGAGTGGTGTGTGTTTGCAGGAGTTTTGTCTCTGCAGGAGTTTAAGCGTGTCAGTGGAGGAGTGTTGCAGTACAGCGCCGCTGATCAAGGTTTGGACGGACATGCCAAGGTCAGGCAGAGAAGCACACACACTCGACTTTACCTCGGAGAGGGCACACACCACCTGCTGAAGAGCATCAGAAACAGGTATGGCTTTCTGATGGGCAGAGTAGTGCTTAAAGCTCAGGGCTGCTAATCAAAAGGTCCCTGGCTCGATCCGGCACAATTAGGCAAGGCACTTAAAGAGATGGTTACACTGAAATTAAAATACTGACATTGTTTACTCCCCTTCATATAATTCCAATGCTGTACGGCTATCTTTCTGCTGTGGAACAGTTGGTTTTGTTTTGGACTTTAAAGGGGTCATGAACTGTTTTTGTTTTTTAGTTGGTATTGTTATCTGAGGTCCACAATTTGTACATCAAAAACATAATTTAGAAGTACTAGGCTATTTTATGTCCTGTTTTAGAGGGATTATCATTTTTAAATCAAATTGTATTGCATCAAAATGTGTTAGTACTTTACTATGGGGTGGATAATTTTAGCAGTAGCTTATAATTCATGCAACAATACATATTACTGTTATAATTTTCATTAATAATCATTGCTATATAGATGATAACGTTGTCTAGTGCTCTTATGGATGTTTTTAGCATGGCTTTGTGAAAATGTATTCTGTAACCTACTTGTTCTACAGATCTGTGTACTAGTGTTAATGCTACTTGTTCTGACAGCGTTGATAATGTTTCTGACAGATAACTTCATGATTTTTTTTTGTATCCCTTACCGAATGTCGTATACTCTTAGCAATAACATCTCCATGGGCTTTTTTGATTACTGTCAGTTTAAGTGCCAGTGATGCAGTGTTGCCAGATATTGCAATTAAAACAAACCAAAAATAAGATAAGACAGATATCGTCTTATATCTTATATCTTTATGACCCTAAACTGCAACTTCCCACTTTATTAACTTTCTAAAGTGTCCAAAGATGCTTATAATAGCTGGATCTGGCAACACGGAGGCTGCGCCCGCGCCCTCTCAAGACTCGTGATCACTCCGCCAGCATCTCGCAGCGATCATTTTTCATACCACGGATGCTAAACATTATTGCAAACTGTCTAAACTGAATTATACATGTCAAGCAGACATTCATATGAGGAAACAGCAAATTAGTCATTCAGAGAACAAATGTTATTTTTGAACATGAAAAATGTACCTCATAGCCTGGTACGGGTCTGAAATAGAGCCCTGCACGGGCCTAAAATATAGGCCCGAGACGCTCAGGGCCTAGCCCGTGTATTATCAGAATTACCGATCCGAGCTTTTTCCCTTAAAAAAATTATACTGTTTCAGAATTCAGTATTTCGTTTAGTTATTTTATTAAGTTAATTTAGAAAAACATTTGTAGCATTTTTTTATTTGTTAAATGTAAGTTTTATTTTTTTATAGTAATGACCAGCGGCAGCGGCAGACAGTGAGCTGATCATAGCCTGTTTGATCAATTTAGACTTGATAAATATATATATATATATAGAAAGTTTTAAATTAGTACTTAACGAAATAAAACATATAGAAAACAAAAACTCTTTCATTATAATCATAATCCGTAGATGCATTTCTTAAAGGCGCGTCTAATGAGGAGATGGCAAGTCGGGATCTGCAACTTCATCCTTGCGACACTGACTTAGAAAACACCAGTTTATTAATACTAATATAAAATTTCCCCCGAACACATTCATGCTGACCCAAGACCAACATCAATATCACTTTAAGTTCTCTGACGTGCGCTGTCTCTGCTATACACAAACACACACGCTACTAAGAGGTAAACTTTTATTATAGGCCTCAAACATAAATACCACCACCGACAATCATGCCCACAAATATCAATACAGACAAAACTCTGCCAAAATGCAGCTTTTCCCAAAGCATTGGGAACTTTTAGTAACTCCCCAGACTCCAACTTCTCCCTGATGCTCTGCATGGTCAACTGTCACCTGTATGCTAATGCATTCGTGTATGCTTTGCATACTTGCATATTGCATAGATGATTTTTTTTCTTTGTTTTGTTTGGTTTTGGACTTCTCATTGACGTTCGTGGACAAAGAAGTTGGAACGTTTGGCTTTGCTTGTACATTTGTGTTTTGTTTTGGACGCCACATTGACTTTTATTGTATGGACAAAAGTAGGAACATTTTATTTTGTTTGTTCGTTTTTTTCCCAGTTTGTTTCATTTTGTTTTGGCATGCACAGACAAAAACAATTGAAACATTTATGTTTTGTTTTGCCCTCCTTATTGACTTTCACTGACAAAACCAGTTGAAAAAAGACGGAAAAGAGAGGGAGAAAAAAATAAATAAAATGAGTTTGGTGTTCTGTAGCAGAAAGATAACCCATACAGGATTGGAGTGATATGTGACCCTGGACCACAAAACCAGTCATAAGTGTCAATTTTTCTAAATTGAGGTTTATGCATCATACGAAAGCTTAATAAATAAGCTTTCCATTGATGTATGGTTTGTTAGGATCGGACAATATTTGGCTGAGATACAACTATTTGAAAATCTAGAATCTGAGGGTGCAAAAAAATCTAAATATTGAGAAAATAGCTTTAAAGTTGTTCATATTAAGTTCTTAGTAGTACACATTACTAATAAAATATTACATTTGATATATTTACAGTAGGAAATGTACTAAATATCTTCAAGGAACATGATCTTTACCTAATGTCCTAATGGTTTTTGGCATAAAAGAAAAATAGATAATTTTGACCCATACAGTATTTTTGGCTTTTGCTACAAATATACCCCAGCGACTTAAGACTGGTTTTGTGCTCCAGGGTCATATTATAAGGGTGAGTAATTGATAACAGTATTTTTTTTTGGGTGAACTGTCCCTTTAATCTCCGGTCACAGTAGGAAGATTTGTCTTTAAATAACATTGCGGTGGGGTAAAAATATGCTATTTACTTGTGTACTAGACATTTTATAAAATAGAGCTAGTTTGAGACATGCAGATAAAAGCAAAGACAAACTATTTATTTATTTTTCTCCAGAGTGACCCGTTTAACACGACTGCCGTCCTCATTGGTCGATCTCAGCGAGCCAATGGAAGTCGTCCGTTATGAGCAGGGTGGCTACAGCCACGCCCACCACGAGAGCAGCTCCACCAATCACGACAGCAGCTGCGCCCACACACAGCTGGCAGCTAATAACTCCGCCTCCAAGCAGGTCCCATGCAGGTAAATCTACCGTATAAGACGTTTGAAATCTGTTTGATTGATTCTTAAAAATGTTACGCTGTAATAAAAAGGCGGTATTTGACCTGATACGCAGGTATCTGACGGTCTTGCTGCATCTGAACTCGGCGGATGGAGGTGGAGAGACCAGCTTTCCTGTGGCTGACAACAGGACATACGAGGAGGAGGTGAGCCATTTCCTGTTTCTATGACAACAGGGAGAGGTGAGCTCTGTTGGTCTCTGCAACCAGGCAGCAACAGGAAGAAGGTTTTGAATTATGATAGCTATCTTAGGCACTTGACGTTATTGCAGCCTCACCTGTGTGTGTGTGTGTGTGTGTGTGTGTGTGTGTGTGTGTGTGTGTGTGTGTGTGTGTGTGTGTGTTTGTTTGTTTAAGGTCTTAGGTGATCTCTCTCACCAGTACTGTGATAAAGGTAATCTGAAGGTCAAACCTGTAGCTGGAACCGCTCTGCTGTGGTATAACCACCTCTCAGATGGCAATGGTAAGTTTATCTTTTTCATATGACTCCATTTCCTGTATTTGTATACATGGCCCTGTTTCATAGACAGGGCTTAGCCTAAGCCAGGATTAAGCCTTAGTTCAATTAGGACATTTAAGTAATTTTTATAAACATGTTTTAGAAAAAAGCTTTTCTGGTGTGCATCTTAAGACAAAGGCACTGACAAGTTTTAAGATCAATCTGTTTTAAAAAAAAAACGCTCAAATTTACATTTTAGTCTAGGACTAGGCTCAAGCCTTGTCTATGAAACTGGGGGTAAATTAGTTTTATTATTATTGTTATCAGAGCTGGGTAGACTTCTTACAAATTGTAATCCGCATTGACCTAACTCGTTTATCACATTGATTTAAATAGGATAATCTTGCACCATATTAATAAAAAAATATAAATAAGTAAGAAAATATATTCGAATCGTTGTTATTAGCAACGTGAAGTGCGATAGACATTATATTACGTCCCTCTTTTCCTCACTTTCCTTCGTTTTTAAATATCTTTTAAAAGCACCTTGCGCATTTTCGAATTAGAGGCAATTCAGCATCAATTGCTTGAATGCAATTCACGCAACAACAACATGCTATAGGCTATGCCTAATATAAAATAACAAATGACTTACACAAAGTTCAAATAGGTATACAAAACTGAAAAGAAGTATACACTGTGGAACCAAACGTAGAAGGTTTATTAATAAAATGAATAAGAAAGCTTGGAGGCACGGCAAACACCCTGATGTCAAATAAAATAAATACATTTCACAAAGTTTAGGCGATAAATAAATAAAAAATCAGCAAACACTGTGGAACCAATTAAATAAGAAACAAATGTAAAAAAAAAACTTCCAAAAGCACCTTAGAAAAACAGCACGTCAACAGGCTTTTCAAAATCCAAAATATTGTCAAACAGGCGCTTTTGCGTTTCGTTAAATCATCCGCTATCGCTAATCTCACCACACTCTTCAGCTGGTGTTATAAATGAAATCTGATCCGTGATGCGATTGTTGTTCGGCACGCTGCATTGAGCAGACGCATTCAGTTTTTAGTTGTAGTGTCTGTTCTCTAATTGAACTAAACAATTTTATTACTATAAAAAATCAAAATGATGATGGGGGATGGTGCTGCGGTGGGCAAATTAGGTATTGCGGCTTAACAGCGGTATCACCATCAACACTAGCCGCAAGCCTAGAAGAAACTGCATGGGGTTTATGAGTTTAATGAAAAGCTAATTCATTTAAAAAATATATTTTTTTTTTATTAAAATAAATAATTTTAAATCAAAGTAAAACACTTACTAAAATATTTGTTTACCTGAATGTCATGAGACCATAATCAATGTCAGAGAAACATGAACATGCAAATTTGATACTTAATTATTAAAATATTTATTAGAAAATCTCAGGGTACTTAGGGGTAAAAGAGGATCAGATATAAAAAAAAGTTGGTGGATTTTTGTGCATTTTAATGTGTTTGAAAGAAAAAAACGCCTTCCAAAGAACCAGTAATATATACATTATATATACACAATACATTCAAATAAAAATGAACGTGTTCATCAGTAGTTGATGCGATGTTGAAACACTTAAATGTGTTTTGTAAACCCAGAGGTCAAATGCTGTGTAGCCACCCGACTAATGACTGATCTCTTGTGAATGTCCACGAAACTGGAAGACTTTGTATATGTGTATATGAGCAGTAGACTGTTTTAGAAAGAACATTTAAAATATGAAAAAGAGGAACTAGGGAGATTCGATACATTATTGGTTAATGTATTGCTATTGTAAAAATAATATGCAAAAAAGAAGCTGTAGTCTGATTATGAGTATTTTCTAATGTAATATAATCAAATTAAAATAACTTAATTTTTGGAATCTGATTACGTAATCCAGATTACATGTAATCAGTTACTTCCCAGCTCTGATTGTAGCGTATGCACAATGAAGATGAATGAACTCAGCATTGTTCTTCGTGTATTTCCGTCAGGTTGGGTTGGAGAGCTGGATGAATTCTCCCTGCACGGCGACTGCTTAGTCACTCGGGGCTTCAAATGGACAGGAAGTGTGTGGGTGAACATCGACCCTGACCAGCAGCGACAGGAGCACTACCAGCGCCTGGTCTCATGGCATCCAGACGGGCAAAGCAAAAAGCCCGAGCACGGAGACCTTCACCAAGACCTCTGAACCAGACGACCAGACAGACAGCTGATCTAGAATCAGTTTCTGCTCATGTGAAGCCTTGTTTAGGAAAGTAAAAGCTGGTGTAGTAAGAGATACGTGAGCTTTACCTTTTATATAGCTGTCAGCCCCTGCTCCGGTGACATATCATTTAATATTCATGAGTTCAACAGGGAAATTGCTTTCAATAATAGCTAAACGTTCACTTATTTATAGTTTGCTAGTGTTGCACAACTTATTTATTCCATATTTATGAAAGAGTTTTATTCAATGTGGTTCAAAGTTATTATTTATTTGTTATATTGCTATTTATTAAATTATTTATTCATATTTATCAAATGTGTGCTGTGTGTGTAATATATATATTCACTCACCGGCCACTTTATTAGGTACATCTGTTCAATTACTTGATAACACACATTGCTAATCTGCCAATCACATGGCAGCAACTCAATGCATTTAGGCATCTAGATGTGGAGAAGACGACTTGCTAAAGTTCAAACCGAGCATCAGAACGGGGAAGAAAGGGGATTTAAGTGACTTTAAACGTGGAATGGTTGTTGGTGCCAGACGGGCTGGTCTCATGAGTCTCGATTTCTGCTGCGACATTCAGATGGTTGGGTCAGAATTTGGCGTAAAGTACATGAAACATGGATCCATCCTGCCTTGTCTCAGCAGTTCAGGCTGGTGGTGGTGGTGGTGGTGGTGTAATGGTGTCGGTATATTTTCTTGGCACACTTTGGGCCTCTTAGTACCAATTGATCATCGTTTAAACTCCACAGCCTACCTGAGTATTGTTGCTGACCATGTCCATCCCTTTATGACTACAGTGTACTCATCTTCTGATGCTACTTCCAGCAGGATAATGCACCGTCACAAAGCTCAAATCATCTCAGACTGGTTTCTTGAACATGACGATGAGTTCACTTTACTCAAATGGCCTTCACAGTCACCAGATCTCAATCCAATAGAGCACCTTTGGGATGTGGTGGAACGGGAGATTCACATCATGGATGTGCAGCCGACAAATCTGCAGCAACTGCGTGATGCTATTATGTCAATATGGACCAAAATCTCTGAGGAATATTTCCAACACCTTGTTGAATCTATGCCACGAAGACTTAAGCCAGTTCTGAAGGCAAAAGGGGGTCCAACCTGGTACTAGCAAGGTGTACCTAATAAAGTGGCCAGTGAGTGTATAATCATATAATGTGTTTCTATCTCAGGTTTGGTTATGCACAGGTTGTCTTTTTCCATTTTAATGCACTATATCAAACAAAGAAATTGTCAGATATGTAAGTTAAATTAATTATGAAATAAATTAATACTTACAGAAGAGTGAATTGGTGGTGTTTAAGATTTCACTGGTCAACTTTCTGTAGGAATTAAACCTCCGCAATCACACATTACTGATTTCACCGATATACAAGTGCAAGTGTTCCCCACAAGAGGGCATTGTTTTCACTTAACGTCTATAAATAACAAAGGCTCTGCTTATTTATGCATAGCAGCTACGCCATACTGCTCTTGCAGATCTTTCAAGACAATAAATCTAGCTAGCGCCATGTTTAATTTGTGGCTGTATGAAAGCCAGACTGTGAGGGATTCGTAATGCAGTGAGTTCAATGGACTGTGCTGTTGTTTAACATCATACTGATTGTTCAGCTGATAAAACATCTTTCCAAAAACACTTTTGGTACATACAACTATAAAACAGTTTTGAAACTAAGGGCATGTCTTTTCAATTTTAAACATTAATGCTTTAGAGCTGCCAGTGATAATTTAGAGAATTTTAACTCATGAGGCGCAATTATAGAAAATTACTTTATTGCATAAATGTAAATGTACCTGAAGACACACACACACACACACACACACACTTCTCCTGTGCTGTAGCTGCTCATTTGAACTCAGTAGAACAGCATGTAAGCCGTTACTGCAAAAGATCCGTTAATACCCTCTGGATCTTGAGGCTTAATACAGAGTCTATGGAATTTTGGGGCTTTTGGTGACTCACTAAACACGAATAGTTTCTCACAGCTGTTTGGCTATGCTTGTATCTATTATGTACTGTATAAATGTGGTACTGCTTTGTGAGTACCGTTGGGCTTGGCAAAGGCAAAATACATTTTCTATCCCCTCTATCTTAAAATGTGTTTTGCTATCAAACTGGACACTGAGTGTATTATGGCAGGCAAAAAAAAACATTAATATATGATTGTTGAGTAAAATTACTTAATATTATAAATTACTTAAATATAAAAACTTAATAAAAATGGTATGTTATAATAAAAAAATGTAAAATTAATTTAATTAAAAATAAAAAGCTACTTTAATACGTCACTTAATTACTAAAATGTACTTTAAAATTATAAACTTCAAATTATATGGATCCATTCATATGGACTCACTTAAAATTCAGAGTCAAATTTTACAAAAATATTTAAATAAATATGGTCTAAAGATAATCGCTCATGATAAGTTCAACAGAAAGCTTAAATCCAGGGAATGTCAGTTCAAGTCAGGTTCCTTTTGCCAAACCACATTTATTCTTCCTTTTTCACCAGGCCCTCAAGCTAATAATCAACCCAGTGTCCTCAAATGAACCCAGCATTGACCACGTGTGGCTCACTCGACGCATTTCTGTGTAGATTTTAGTCTGATTAGCCAGAGCCGATCCTAGACTTCTGGGGGCCCTACGCAAAACTGTGTCGACCGGGAGGGGAGGTTGGGTTCGAGTGGTTATGAATGAAACGCATTTGTCCATGTTTCTTTCCATCTCGAATCGCGCTCGAGAAGCACGTGTCTCTTCCGCGGCTCGCTATGCTTTCAACTCTTTTTGTTTAGTCTCGAGCAAGAGACTTTACGACATTCACGTTACATTATTTGACTGATTTTTACGTAGAAAGGGCGACAGCACCGCATTACAATGAATGATCATTCATGTTTTTCTAGCGGCTGGCCAAATTCAAAAACGAAACTAAAATGAAATCATCTTTGAAAGCAAGGGGGCCCCCCTGGTGTTTCGAGGGCCCTATGCAGCGTGCGTATTCTGTGTATAGGGAGGATCGGCTCTGTGACTAGCATTTATCTCTTCTTTATTTTCTTATTAAGCCGAGTTCACACTGCACAATTTTAGCTCTGATTTTCACTCGCCGACATGTTTTGCGAAATCGTGGACAAATGCCCAAAACCGAAGGCAAATCGGAGCTCGTTCACGCGAGTGACAGTCACGCAGTGTGAATTAAGCCCGAGACACACTGCACGATTTTTGGCTGTCTTGGACAAAAGACTGGCATTGTGAACAATCGAGGTGATTTCTGATTCGCCACGATTGTTTAACGAAGCCAATCAGCTGAAAATCGTGCTGTGTGTTTAGGGCTTTATAAAAGACGTGATCTGAGAGAATCCGTGAAATATTTGGCATGCTAAATATCTGGACATGTCCCCTATTCAAAATACATCGGTGAAGACCTACAGCCAATGAGAGAGCAATATACAGGGCAGCGGGAAGTTCAGGGAGGACCTATGTTTTTTTTTATTATTATTATTATTATTAAGCAATTACATTTTTGCATTAGAATGCACAGAACAGCTGCATGAATAAATATATATAGATATATTTATTTTAAATAAAATTAAACATAAAAGGGGACTAGGGTTAAATCATATTCTTCTATAAAGGAAAAAAAAAGATTTATTGAATTTTTTCACATTTTGTTATGTTGCATTTACATTTACATTTAGTCATTTAGCAGACGCTTTTATCCAAAGCGACTTACAATTGGGAGTACATAAAGCGATTAATGTTGCATTATGTTAAACTGCTTTAAATTACTTTTTTTCCCACATTAATCTACACCCCACTCACCATAATAACAAACTAAAAAAACAGATTTATCACAACTTTGCAAATTTATTAAAAAGGAAGCACTGAAAAAGGACATTGCACAAGTCTTCATGCCCTTTGCTTTGACACTTGAAATTTAGATCAGTTTCACTGGGTCGTCTTGAGATGTTTCTATACTCCAACTGGAGTTAACCTGTGGCAAATTGAGTTGATTGGACATGATTTGGAAAGGCACACACGTCTATATAAAGTTTAACAGCTGAAATGGATGTCAGAGTAAAACTACACCATGAGGTCAGAGGAATGGCCTGCAGAAAAGTTAATTCATGCATTTATGACCTCTAGACTGGACTATTGTAATGCACTGCTAGGTGGTTGTCCTGCATCTTCAATAAACAAGCTACAGATAGTACAAAATGCTGCGGCATTACCAGTCCTAACCAGGTCAAGAAAATATGACCATATTACTCCAATTTTGCAGTCTCTGCATTGGCTACCTATGAAGTTTCGTATCAGTTACAAAATATTATTACTTTCCTATAAGGCCCTGAATGATTTAGCTTCTGCGAACCTAACTAATCTTCTACCACGCTACAATCCAACCCGCTCCCTAAGGTCCCAAAACTCTGGACTCTTGGTAGTACCTAGGATAGCAAAGTCCACTAAAGGAGGTAGAACTTTTTCATATTTGGCTCCTAAACTCTGGAATAGCCTTCCTGATAACGTTCGGGGTTCAGACACACTCTCTCTATTTAAATCTAGATTAAAGACACATCTCTTTAGCCAAGCATTCATATAATGCATCTCATAATGTTTTACTGCAGTTATATCAGATCAAATGCACATTATTATGCTTTAGCTTGGGTTGAACAGATAATTTCATCCAGGGTTATTCCTGGATGGAACAACAGCTATGCTAATTGTCTTTATTTGTTTCTCTATTTCTGGATTAACATCCCGTGGTAAATAGGAATTATACAAGCTTCAGTCTGGATCCAACCCTTAAATGATCTGAGATGACCGAACACCTGAGAAGAGATGATGCCAAACCCTCGGAGGACCTCAGAGGAAGCCAAACATCAGCGATTATTCTGAATTAACCTAATTTTGCCATAAGTTAATTATATTGAGTTTCTGCAATATAAATCAATTTTAGAAAATTAATTTCCTGTTTAGTTGCTTTGCAACGATTGTATCGTAAAAAGCACTATACAAATAATCTTGAATTGAATCCTAGCCAAACTGAGCAATCGAAGGAGAAGGGTCTGGTTAGAGAGGTGATGAAGACACCGATGGCCACTCTGTTTGAGCTCCGTGATCTTATATGGAGATGGGAGAAACTTACAGAGGGACAAAAATCACTGCAACACTCCACCGATCTGGGCTTGAGGGCAACCAAACTCAAGCTTCTCTGTAAAGATACATGAAACCCTGATTGGAATTTACACAAATACACCCAAATGACTCCCAGACTATTAAAAAAAGATTCCCTGGTATGATGAACCTCAATTCCTTATTCATGTCAGAGGGAAACCAAGCACTGCTTATTATCACCTGCAATACCATCCCAACGGTGAAGCATGGTGGCGGCAGCATCATGCCGTGGGGGTGTTTTTCAGCGGCAGGGACTGGGGAAGTGATCAGAGAAGACGGAAAGCTGAATGCAGCTAAATATTGAGATATCCTTAATGTAAACCTGGTTCAAAGCGCCCAGAACCTCAGACTGGACTGAAAGTTCACCTTCCAACATGACAATCACACTACCTTAAGACAATGCAGGAGAGGCTGGGATGACTCTATGAACGTCCTCGAATGGCCCGGCCAGAACTGGGACCTGGAACCAATCAGACATCTTTGGAGAAACCTATTAATGGCTGTCCTTAATGGCTGTCCACCGATGGTCTCCAGCCAACCTGACGGAGCTTGAGATGATCTAAAGAGAAGAATGGCAACAACAACAAAAAAACAAATGCAGATGTGCAAAGCTTGTTGCATCATACCCCAAAAGACCTGAAGCTGTAATTGTTGCCAAAGTGCTTTAAGTTTTGAGTTAAGGGTATGAAGACTTGTGCAATGTCATTTTTTTCAGTGTTTCCTTTTTAATAAATCTGCAAAGTTGTGATTTTTGCTTTGTCATTATGGTGAGTGGGGTGTAGATTCATGTGAAAAAACTAAAGCAGTTTAACATAACGCAACATAACAAAATGTGAAAAAATGAAGGGGTATGAAGACTTTCTATAGGCACTGTGTGCTGTTAACAAGGAAGTCATATATGTTGCTGATTCATCAGGGAGGACACACCACAATATCAGCGTGATCTTGCGTTATTTTCTTATCAGTTTAGTTGTGAAACGTAGTTTGCGGACCAAGTTTCTTTATTATTCGTCACATACACAATCATACAGGGTATAATCAGTAGTGAAATGTAAGAAAGGTGTGACCAGACAGACTTGTTGGCGATTCCTTTTGTAAAGTCATGCAGTGTGTAACTTCCATCATGCCATGTGAACACAGCAGCAACTAAATGCTATCCCAGATGGTCGTGCTGTGCAAAAAAAAACGGTGATCCGGCGTGTTTTAGGGAGTGCAGATGCATGAATAGTTTCAGTTTGTTTCAGCACGCGGCTTTGGTCAGGTACTCGTTTGTGTGTGACAATATTTCGGACACCAGCCAATCACAGACGACCATACATTCATCAGCCAATCACAGCGCAGCACCGAGCGTCATAACCGGGACGCTGCAGCTGAACGCTGATGCTTCAGAGCAGTGTAATATCCAACGAGACAGGCACAACCTCACACCTGCTTTTCCGTAATATTACTTAACCAAACCGGGGGATTCTTTAAGACGTACTATCATTCGCGTTTAACCAACATCCATGCGATTCTTCAGGCTTACCTTCAAGTGCTTTGTCGACTGTTTTTGAGACCCTTTTATCCATCGTCTGCCAGCGACGCACGTCAATTATTATAATTTGGAGATCAATCTTGTCAACGTTCTGCTGAGGATCGATTTCACACAAACAATCAGACAGCAACCCCACGGGAAGGTACTGAACAACGCGAATTAAAAAATAATAAAACGTGAAGAACCGTTATTTGTACATTCTCGGGCGCGCGGCGCTCCTGCTGGCCAGCACGCGGCATGTCGCCAGAAGAGCATTTCTCCAGTAAGAATGACTTTATATGCTTGTTTGTTTACATACCTGTTGATAATAACAGGAATAACACGTTAATTACTGTGTATTTACACAGACCTGCTATATCATGTAATCGATAAATGTATTGCATCAGATTGGTGTTTGCGTAATGTATCTTTCCATTACACGGACTGCTCTAAAAACTCGAGTTATCCGAACAGGGTCCAGTTGGTCTCCATGTATTTACCTGTATCAAATGTCTCTCCTTCACTTTCTTTCTTACACACGCGCTCTCTCTCTCTCTCTCTCTCACTCACACACACACACACACACAGAGAGAGAGAGAGAGAGTGTCCCTCAGTCTGCTCCAATCTGGATCCAGCTGCATCTCTGACATACATAAAACTGCCAATGATGTTATAGGAACTCAACAATCAATCAAATCATCATGCTGGATGCGTGCAATGTATATATATATATATATATATACAGGTGCATCTTAATAAATTAGAATGTCGTGGAAAAGTTCATTTATTTCAGTAATTCAACTCAAATTGTGAAACTCGTGTTTCAATGCATATTACTAATAAAATGTTTTGATAAATTTATGGTAGGATATTTACAAATATGATCTTTATTTAATATCCTAATGATTTGTGGCATAAAATAAAAATAAATAATTTTGACCCATACAATGTATTGTTGGCTATTGCTACAAATATACTTGTGCTACTTATTATGACAGATTTTATGGTCCTCTGTGAAAACCCAGCTAATGTCATTTTTTTTAGATTTAATATTTACTGCATAAAATCATCCTACATATTGTGAAGAGCATTCTGTGAAATTATATTCTTGGTATCTTTAATATTGACTGAGTAAGGTCATGTCAAAGAGTGAAATCATACTGAAATTAATGCTTGTAATCAAACTTTGATGCTTGTTATCTCATAATAAATTTTTAGACTTTAGCCTGGTTTTTACAGAGAGGGTCACATATATATATATATATATCTATATAGTGAGAGAGAGAGAGAGAGAGACACACACACACACACACACACACACACACACACACACACATATATTAACTATTTATATCAAATATGCACATTTGTGATATCAGATTTTTACACTTTATTATAAACTACTGGAGTTTATATCAGTTAAAATTCTGCTGTTATTAAAGCACAAGAAGGGTCAAGCATTCACAAAGTCGTGTTCGTCTCTCTCTCTCAGATGATGGTGGCACGTGTGAGGATGAATCTCAGGAGGAAGCAGAAGTCGCCCGTCCTTTGGTGTCAGAGACTGAGGGGTCCAGTATGGAGGTTGCTGAGCCCAGTGTTTGTGCGGGTTTGATGGAGACCGGTGACACCAACACAGAACTGGGACATTCAGAGCGACAAACATGGAGCAGACAGATGGACTTTATCATGTCCTGTGTTGGATTTGCTGTTGGCCTTGGAAACGTCTGGAGATTTCCTTACCTCTGTTATAAGAATGGAGGAGGTGAGATATATACAGTCAGGCACAGATATATCATATTTAACCAAGCAGATACATAGAGGATCTAAATGTCTTGAGCCCAAATTGAAAATGTGAGATTTTCTTTTCTATCCTCAATTATTGACCAATTAATGACCCTCGGGCCATCCAAGATGTAGATGAGTTTGTTTATTCATCAGAATAGATTTGGAGAAAGTAGCATTACATCACTTGCTCACCAATGGATCCTCTGTAGTGAATGGGTGCCGTCAGAATGAGTCCAAACAGCTGATAAAAACATCACAATAATCCACACAATTCCAGTCAAGTAATTAATGCCTTGTTAAGTGTTTGTCTTACTAATCCATCAAGTAAGGGATAATCAATGGCTAGCTGTGCATTTAACAATTTGAATGCACGACGTGGAGGCGAAGAACCACCCGATGTGCAGCCAAGGGAGGTTGCCTCCACGAAGCCGTTGATTATTTACATTTAGCAGACGCTTTTATCCAAAGCGACTTACATTGCATTCAGGCTATACATGTTTTTTGTCAGTATGTGTGTTCCCTGAGAATTGAACCCACAACCCTTTGCGCTGCTAACGCAATGCTCTACCACTGAGCCACAGGAACACACCATCCCGCTTATGCCATGGCCATTTGCCAGCATTCACATATTAAAGATGTTAATAATGTTTGCTGGCTTATTCCAAGTAATTTGCCAAGTTATAGACAAGGTAAAACTAGTATTGCTCTTTGCAGCGCAATATTTGACCGGAAGGGTAAAAATGACGGTTATTGTCATCAGTATTGGCTCGATAGATTCGAATCAGACACAGAGATGAAATAGTGCGGTAAGACCACATTTATTTGAATGAATTAGAGCATGTATTTCAATTAATTTTCGATTGAGAGAGAGATGACAGTTGTATGTAATGTTACCTGCTTGTTGCGCATCTCTCTCTACAAACAATTACTTCAAAAACAGCGATTTTATCACCTCCTTGCTGGGAAATATAATGTAGCGATCTAGTATCTATCTTTTATTTTAGTAATAAAAATCACGGGGGAAGCGTTGACAACAAGTATCTGCGATCTTCGGCCTCTCTCTTTCGCTGTCTCTCCGTGTGTGTGTGTGTGCGAGCGAGTGATGCGTGTTGGTTAGTGTGCAATGCATCAATTAAAGCATCGCAGTAATATGGAACGGTGATTAAACTGACCTGGATCTACCTGTGCACAGTGTGCAGTTAAACGAATTGAATCAACACCTGCCAGCCAATCAGAATAGAGTATTCAGACAGACCATGGCATAAGACGTTTTAACTTCAGACCATTGCGTCTGTACAAAATAGTCCATAATCCAAATTAACGTCACGATAGCTTCCTCCAGTGAAAAAGTCCATCCCCTGTTGTCCTCTCAACTCAAAATCCACCAATGTATTTGTTTAGATCTGTTTTTGCTTGATCTATATTGCTCTCTATGCATATTTCTGATTCAGAAGAAAGTTTTTCACTGGAGAAAGCAATATTATGGACAGAATGTTACAAACATCTTAATAATGCATTTGAAGTTTTCACTTCACCAGATGCTAACTGCTGAATTGGAGTGGTGTTGTGGATTATTTGTGGATTATTGTGATGTTTTTATCAGCTGTTTCATTCTGACGGCACCCATTCACTGCAGAGGATCCATCGGTGAGCAAGTGATGTAATCTGCATTTCTTCAAATCTGTTCTGATGAAGAAACAAACTCATCTTGAATGGCCTGAGGGTGAGTGAATTTTCAGCAAATTTCCATTTTTGGGTGTACTGTTCCTTTAACACTAATAAACTAAATCATCTGAAGTGTAATGAGGTATCTGCCAGTAGAGATAAATCAGAAGGTCAAAGCGCTGAGAAAAATAAACGTGGGCCCGACAGATAGGAAGAAGTGGAAGGACAATGGCTGTCTACTGTTCATGGCCTGAGTTTATCAAAGGTTGAAGAAGTGACTCTGTTCTTTGTTTTCCTCTCCTTCTCTCGTAACATTAACCATCTGCGCAGCTCTTCTGAATGATGCATGTAGGAGGTGATGTAGAGTTATAAGCTTTTTTTGTTTCCCCTTTACTGCCAGCTGAAGCGTGTCAATAAGTCAGCATCAGTGTCATCAGATGCCTGATCTCAAGAACAGGGTCAGTTGTGTCTATAGAGCTGATGCTAAATGTTGATTTGTTATCTGTCTGTAAACAACATGATTTACAATGGAGACCTAATCTATCTTGCTCTGTCGTTTACATACACAAAGACTACATTTTAACAGTTTACTTAAAGGGATAGTATGCACCAAAAAAGAAAATTACCCCATGATTTACTCACCTTCAAATCATCCTAGGTGTACAATACATGTCAGGGCTCTAGACTAACTTTTTGCACTGGGTGCACTGGTGCGCCTAACTTTTTTTCTTAGGTGCACCAGCACAAAAGTTAGGTGCACCCAAATTTTCATAAAGGCAATATTGACTAGTAAACAATTAACTAACAATCTGGTCAACATAAAGTTCTTTATTTGAAGCACAATTCTACAAGAAAGGTAACTTACAGAAAAAGTGATGGTGCTTAAAGTGCTTCACTGAGCTAATATTTAAACTTAAAAACATCTCAAGATAAATAAAATCTAAATTAAGTGTTTGAAGGGTGTCAAACTGAACATCTCGTGGCTCAATGTCTTATGGACTATCCTCAATTGCAGTCACATGCCCCTCGAATGGCCAACTCCTGTAGTTTGTCCTTCTTGATCTTTGGCCTCGGCTAAACCAGCTGACCACACTCTCTCTAGCATCAACATCTTCCAGACTTGCCCCCTCTACACTGATTCATATCAGATCTTCCACTGTGTGTGAATGAAGATGCTCTAGTGAAGTGCTTCTCAAACCCTCCACTTAAACCTATTAAAAAATCCTTCAAAATATACCACAGACAACATTCTTCTAATATTGTTATGACTTTTCTAACTTCGAGAAACATTGTAGGGCTCCAGACTAGCATTTAAGGACACCAGCACCAGTGCCTTTAAGCTCTACAGAAGGTGGCACCAGCACCTGACAGTAAAGCACTCACCCTGACCACACATGTGCATCTTAGAGATGTCTATCTGATGTCTGCATTTACATATTCAAGAGGTATTTTTAAGTGTGTTTGCTCATCTGCAATACATCTCTAATATGTTTCCAGTAGATGTAAATATCAAATAGAGATTTATTAAATGCATGTAAAACTGCTTCTGAGACGTTTATCAGATTACACAGATGTTTCCCAGATCTTTAGCAGACGTCTTACAGATATACTTGTGCTGTCTGGGTAGTTGAGATGCAGTTCAAAATTAACTTTTATCAATGTCATTTATAATGTCTAAATATAATTTTATATATATTAGGGAGTGGAAATGGCTGATAAGCCTAAAAGTACTTCTCTGCAGCCATCTAATAGTAGTAATTTAATGTATTTTTTATTTTTAAATAAGTGTTTGCTTTCCTACATTATGAAACTTTTAGTTTTATAAATGGGGCAACCTATGAAGGATGAACAAATAATGTCATCACATTAAAAATAACTTTAAAATTCGGTAATACTTAAAGTTTGAAGTGCTGGGAAAAGTTGTGTGAAGCATTTAAAAACACTTTAAGACATTAGACCATTTCTGCCACAAGTTATTCCTGTAACGTTAGTTATATTAAATCCATGGTAAATGGTGGAGAAAGATGTGTTTATTGAACAATGTTTATCCTGGTTTCCACATCAGTGGCGTTTGTTCTGATGTCTGTAGTTTTAACATAATTCTGTGCCGAATTTGAATGCTTCTCACAAGATTTGACAGAGATGTTATTGAGTCTACTTTCTTCACTGTATCTCCCAGCGCTGTGTATAACGGTGTCGCGTGATCGAGAGCAGCCCGCGGCTCCGGTCCGAGCAGATAAACGGTCTGTAGCCCAAACGAGTAGCGCGGATTTGTTCCGCTTTCGGTTCGTTTGTCCGATGTAGCTCTTGTAAATCGGGCATGATGAGAACGCAAAGCTGTTCATTCCATTTTTGGAACTGAGAAACAACCTTTCTTTGACTGAATGCGCATTGCGATGACGTCACAAGACGCGTCTAAGCGCAAAATCTGCGGCAATTTGGAAGATAGCGGAGTTTGCTTGATTTTGCGATATATTCAGCGATCGCAGAATCCTGGAGAGACTGTCAGACGTTCACTGAACAGAGCAGATTCAGAGAAAGAGCTGCGAGCATCTCTACTACTCACCTCTCTCTCTGTCTGACAGCAGCAGCACACGCATCTTCAAACGCACACACACACACATACAGGAATATCTGGACCACGGCCAATCAGAGGGGGGGGGTCCGCCCTTCACTATCTCTGATTGGTTTAGACCACGATATGAGACTAACGTGTCTGTTGTCGAACAGCAGAGAGACTTTCTGAGTCGCGGAGACTTTTTTTTTTTTCGCGAATGGCTGGGCGCACCAGTGCGACCAAAGTTTTTTTTTAGTCGCACTATGAAGTTAATTTTACGCATAAAGATTTGCATGCGTATGGTAAGATTTGCGAAAGTTACATAAGAGAAGCGCAAATAAAATAGGCAAGAGAAGCTTTGCAAAGGTGTAAATCGCGTTTTACGCAAGAAAAAAAGATGCGATTTTGCTGTTAAATTCATGTTTTGTGAAACGCACTCTGCTGACACTAAATAAATATGATCTGCATTCGTATGACTTCCATTTTTCCGCGCTTACACTTTTGGCACGTTTTTTTCGCCAAAAATACGGTCAAAAGCACTCAAGCCTTGAAACAGTTTTTGCAGCGAAAACAGCAGTTTAAAGAACTGCAAAACGATTGACGGAGAACCAATCTGTATGTGTAAAAAAACAGACTGTCACATGTCTAAATGACTTGTTGTGTATGTAGGGTAAAAACTCCGCGAAATAATCCACTTGTTCAGCTCCGCCTTTCTCTTATCTGCGCTTGCAGTTTTGGCACGATTCTCTCACTAACTGGATTTGCAGCGCAAAGGGAGGCGGGTCCACCTTCTTGACCAATCAAATGAGTCTCGTGACTCTCCATTTACTCTTATCTGATTGGTTCATAAACTCATCAAACGCCAAGACATGATCTTCATTAGTTCGGTGACGTTCTTGCTGCCGGAATGTTATTTTATCGTACACATGAGTAAAAAACAAATAAATAACCAACCAAAACATGATATTTTATAAGTCGTGTTCCTTTAGGCTAGACTCCATGTGTTCAAACTGAAGTGCTCCTTCCTAAACAGGCTATATGATATATTTCGTTTATTTTAATATTTTATTGTAAATTTCAATGATAATAAAGAAGGCCTAGTATCTGCACTAGCCTAATACATGATCATTTCAGTGTCTACTGATCAGGGATGGTTAAATGTTTTAACAAAAATTTGGTTCATAATAATTGAACCAACAGAAGCAACAGTAATATTTTTTTCTTTAACATGTTGTAATTTAAAGGGACTTTACAAAATATTACTAAAATATTTATCTATAACTATTCACTATTTATCATCTGTAATACCATCGTGTAACCACTAGATGACTGTTTAGCTCTCTAATATAAACCATAAACATGTTTTGGCTGGGAACTTTGGATCCCCACATAATTATACTTGAATTGGATATATATTTAGACATGATTAAATACATATTTATCAAAGTTTTGCATTATCTATCTGGACACAAATAAAGTATTTTGTTACTCATCTTGCTTCATATAATAGCTTGATCGGTCACTGAACGTTATCGAATAATGCTGACATTTCAAAATTCAATTGAGTGTTAAAATCCATAAACAGAGACATGGTTTGAAAAATTGACAAGTTCAGATTTAAGTAGCTTTATTGTAGCAAAAAAAAGGTTTTACAAAGTGTAGCACTCTGATACCATAGTGTTGAGCATTTTCACATAACATCATTTTAATTATAAAGTTTAATCAGATATACTATTTCAATGTATAGCAAAACCAAACCAAATAACGTAGCGTCGTAATTCAGTTTGAAAATGGGAGTCAGCCTAAAGGAACACCATAAAATATCATGTTTTGGTTGGTAATTATTTGTTTTTTACTGCATGTGTATACAAAACGAGGATGAAGATACATGTCTTGGCGTTTGAAGTTTATTTGAACCAATCAGAAAAAAATGGAGAGTCAGCGAGAGCCTCATTTGAGGACAAGAAGGTGGACCGCCTCCCCTTTGCGCTTGCAAATCTCAGTTAGTGCGAGAATATGCCAAAACTGCCAAGCGCAGATAAGAGAAAGGCGGAGCTGTACAAGTCGGATTATTTCGCGGAGTTTTTACTACATACACAACAAGTCATTTAGACATTTTCAGTCTGTTTTTTTACACATACAGATGCTGCGGTAATCCGTTTTGCAGTTCTTTAAACTGCTGTTTTCGCTTGCAAAACACTTGTTCACAGTTGCAGGCTGCTCGCGAAAAGAGACTAACATATTCTAACATTAGCATAAGTTGCAGTTATTAGTAAAAATATGGATATTTGTCTTACACAAACGCATTGATTCGCTTCAGAAGACCTCTATTAACCCCCAAAGCCATGTGGAGCACTTTTTATGATGGATGGATGCGCATTTTTGGGCTTCAAAATCTGGACCCCCATTCACTGCCATTATAAAAGCTTGGAAGAGCCAGGATATTTTTTTAATAGAACTCTAATTGTATTAGTCTGGAAGATTAAAGTCATATGGCTTTAGGGTGAGTAACTTATGGGGTCATTTTATTTGGGTGAACTATCCCTTGAAGTATGAAGTGTGAAAAAAAAAACATATAATACATTTAATTTAATTGCAACTAACATGCAATTAAGTGTCCGAAAGCAATACATTCAGTTCAAGCTTAACTATACTATTTCTGTAATAAGCATTTCTGCTGCTCTGCTTAAGTCTTGTTATTTCCTGTGTGTTGCAGGTGTGTTTCTGATCCCCTACATCTTGATGGTGTTTGTTGGAGGTGTCCCAGTGTTCTTCCTGGAGATCGCATTGGGTCAGTTCATGAAACAGGGTGGGGTCGCCACATGGAACATCGCACCCCTTTTTAAAGGTGGAGTATTATTAACAGCCAAAAATGTTTGTATTTTACATCTCAACCCTTGCCAACCACTAGTTAAACAGATCCTTATCTCATCCTGCCAACGATTATCTTTCATTTTTAATGGCAAAACAGAATATTGATCTGTCTGGCTTTAATGTCATCCAGCGTGATACATAGCATGTATTGCAGCAGGGTGAAGAAGGGCAGTATCTTTCTCTCCTCCAGGGCTTGGATTGTCATCAATGGTGATCGTGTTCTTCTGCAACACTTACTACATCATGGTTCTGGTGTGGGCCCTGTATTTTCTGGCTCACTCCTTCACTTCCTCTCTGCCGTGGGCTACGTGTGGAAACGAGTGGAACACGGTCAACTGTACCACTAACTTCAGCCGCGTGTGTTTCAATCAGTCACTGTCCCCTTCCCTTCCCAACGTCTCCTCCCTCAACACCAGTGCCAGCTGTCTGGAGCACACGGGTTTGCGATCATCTGTAATGGAATTCTGGGAGTAAGTGTCTTCAAAATGTTTTCCAATCTGATTAGGCCCTGGTACAGATTTTTATATATTTTGATGAGGAAAATGTTGTGGCTTCAGATCTTTTCAAGAGATACTTCACCCAAAAATAAAAATTCTGTCATTTGCTCACTCTCAATTTACTCCAAACCTGAATGAGCTTCTTCTGTTGAGCACAAAAGAAGATATTTTAAAGAGTCACTCAGTTGACGGTAGCCATTAACTTCAATAGTATAGAAAAAATACTATAGAAGTAAATGAAATCGTTCGGATCTTATTGCTTTATTTTGAGAATAGCTAAGTTAAAATGTTTCTTTCTTGATCAGGCGTAAAGTCCTGCGTCTGTCTGGTGGTTTGGATGAAGTGGGTGACATCAGCGGTTACATGGTCTTGTGTCTGCTTGCTACGTGGGTCATTGTCTACTTCTGCATCTGGAAGGGTGTTAAGTCCGCTGGAAAGGTACAAATATATGTTTGTGAAAGATGGTGGCTGAACAATATTATTTTAAAAAGAAACTACTTTTATTCAGCAAGGATGCATTAAAGTGATCAAAAATTGCCGTTCATATTGCAACCAATTTGCATTTGAAATCAGTACTGTTCTTTTGAACTTTCTATTTATCAAAGAAACCTGAACAAATGACTTGCAGTTTCCACAAAAATATGAAGAAATGTTTCTTGAGCAGCAAATCTGTCTAAATCTGTGTTAGTGAGCACTTCTCCTTTGCCGAGGTTATCCATCCACCTCACAGCTGTGGCATATCAAGATGCTGATTAGACAGCATGATTATTGCACAGGTGTGCCTTAGGCTGGCCACAATAAAAGGCCACTCTAAAATGTGCAGTTTTATCACACAGCACAATGCCACAGATGTTGCACGTTTTGAGGGAGTGTACAATTGGCATGCTGACTTCAGGAATATACACCAGAGCTGTTGCCCGTGAATTGAATGTTCATTTCTTTACCATAAGCTGTCTCCAAAGGCGTTTCAGAGAATTTGGCAGTACATCCAACCGGCCTCACAACCACAGACCACATGTAACCACACCAGCCCAGGACCTCCACATGCAGCATCTTCACCTCCACGATCGTCTGAGACCAGATACCTGGACAGCTTTCAACCAAAATTCAACCAAAGAATTTCTGCACAAACTGTCAGAAACGGTCTCAGGGAAGCTCATCTGCATGCTCGTCGTCCTCATCGGGGTCTCGACCTGACTGAAGTTCGTCGTCGTAACCAACTTGAGTGGGCAAATGCTCACATTCGATGGTGTCTGGCACTTTGGAGAGGTGTTCTCATCACGGATGAATCCCGGTTTTCACTGTACAGGGCAGATGGCAGACAGCGTGTATGGCGTTGTGTGGGTGAGCGGTTTGCTGATGTCAATGTTGTGGATCGAGTGGCCCATAGTGGCGGTGGGGTTATGGTATGGGCAGGCGTATGTTATGGACAACGAGCACAGGTGCATTTTATTGATGGCATTTTGAATACACAGAGATACCGTGACGAGATCCTGAGGCCCATTGTTGTGCCATTCATCCACGACCATCACCTCATGTTGCAGCATGATAATGCACGGCCCCATGTTGCAAGGATCAATACACAATTCTTGGAAGCTGAAAACATCCCAGTTCTTGCATGGCCAGCATACTCACTGGACATGTCACCCATTGAGCATGTTTGGGATGCTCTGGATCGGCGTATACGACAGCGTGTTCCAGTTCCTGCCAATATCCAGCAACTTCTCACAGCCATTGAAGAGGACCAACATCCCACAGGCCACAATCAACAACCTGATCAACTCTATGCGAAGGAGATTTGTTGCACTGCTTGAGGCAAATGGTAGTCATACCAGATACTGACTGGTTTCCGGACCCCCCCAATACAGTAAAACTGCACATTTTAGAGTGGCCTTTTATTGTGGCCAGCCTAAGGCACACCTGTGCAATAACCATGCTGTCTAATCAGCATCTTGATATGCCACAGCTGTGAGGTGGATGGATTATCTCGGCAAAGGACAAGTGCTCACTAACACAGATTTGTGAACAATATTTGAGAGAAATGGGCCTTTTGTGTACATAAAAAAGTCTTAGATCTTTGAGTTCAGTTCATGAAAAATGGGGCAAAAACAAAAGTGTTGCATTTATAATTTTGTTCAGTGTAAAATAAATACTGTAACATTATTGTAGCGTTTACTTGATTGTTTTGTACGTTGTAATGGACGTTATAACTATAATGGGCTGCTGCTATTGAAAGTTTTAATCTAATCAACAAGTACTCAAATCAATATTTTGTGTATTTATTTGATAAGTAGCTGTGGAATAAGTGGTATAATGTACATGCTCATGTCAGATGCTCATTATCTGCTTCACGTCAGGGTCCTGATCACTCTGCTAGGGTTTATTTTGAGGTAATGATGGCTGGCTCTACATTATCCCTTACATACACTTACTGTGCACACATCAGCCGAACCATTATGAATGTTTGTTGAGAACATGAGAAAATAGATCAAAAGCCAGAGCACTGGCCATGTAAGCTGATTATTAGCTCTCCCCGCGGATGTGTGTATGTGTGTGTGTGTGTGTGTGTGTGTGTGCTGAGTTTAGTTCTAGTGCTTGACTGTCTGAGAATTGATTTCGAACTGTGATAATAAATATAAATCTATATAAATCTTCAGACTGTAATAGTCATTTCAGGAGCTACTGTGGTTTTAAATTTAGGTGTAAAAATATGAGCAGTACAGTATTGTGTCTATATGTGTGTGCAGGTTGTATATTTCACTGCTGTGTTTCCATATCTGGTCCTGGTGGTCATGTTTGTTCATGGCGTCTCACTGCCAGGAGCTCTTAATGGCATTATTTACTACCTGAAACCAAACTGGAGCAAACTCTCAGAGGCACAGGTGAGAGCATGGCTGCACGTGTTCAGATATATGTGGGTTCGTGATTCTATGTTGCAAACCATGTCTCAGCAATTAAACATTTCATAAATAAAAGTATAATGTAAAGTATTATCAAAACAGTTACAGAGATTTTTTTCTAAAGAATAATTTTGGCAAAAAAATAATTGTTTTAAAATAAATCTGGCGAAAACAATGTGACAACAAAAATTCTTTGCTTATTTCATAATTTATTTATTTCATAATTTATATAAAAACATGCTACATAATTTATATTTCTGGTTGGTCAGGTAAAACGCAAGTGCTTTCTAGAGTAAACAGCACTAAGATCCAACAGTAAGCAAGATTCACTCGTGTACTGTATTTTTAAATTAAGAACTAGAGCCAAGTGACATAGTTTTATAATTCTTGTTGTTATGATGATTATGATGACAGGTATGGATTGATGCTGCCACACAGATCTTCTTTTCTTATGCTATCGGTCTGGGGGCCCTGACAGCTCTTGGGAGCTACAACCGATTCAACAACAACTGTTACCAGTGAGCAAATATCACACACACACATACACACACACACACACACACATGTTGGTTTTTATGGTTTACGGGGACTTTCCATAGGCGTAATGGTTTTTATACTGTACAAGCTGTATGTGCTATTGCCCTACACATACCCTACACCTAAACTTAGCCCTCACAGGAGACGGTACATTTCTATTTTCCCTCAAAAAAACTCACTCTGTATGATTTATAAGCGTTTTAAATTATGGGGACACTGAAAATGTCCTCATAAATCACCTTCTCCTTGTAATACCTATGTCATACCCATGTTATTATACAAATTTGTGTCCTCATAAACCACATAAACATGCCCACACACACACACACACACTTTTATTCAGCAGGTATACATTAAACTGATCAAAAGTGATGTAAATTTATAATGTTACTAAATAAATTATATTGCAAGTAAATGCTTTTCATTTAACTTTCTGTTCATAAAAGAAAAACTGTAAATAATGTAGTATCTATAAATGAAATGATCAGTCTAGCAATGTTTCAGACGTTTGGACTGCACTGCATGTGTAGTATTGTGGTGTTTTGTCTGTAAATAAACACCGTAACGAAACAAAGGCCTCGCAGCCTAAATGTTTTCTCAGTGTTTTTTTCTGTATGGCATCCCTGTGGGCCAGTAGTGCGTGTGTGTTTGCATGCATGTGATCAGATCAGAGGTCGTATGAGTTCAACATCCACCCGGTTTAACCCTGTGCACTGCGTGTTCTGCTACATGCTAATCCCACGATGATTTCTCTCTCTCCCACTGTAGGGATGCGTTCGTTCTGGCTCTCATAAACAGCGGCACAAGCTTCTTCGCAGGATTTGTGGTTTTCTCAGTTTTGGGGTTCATGGCGGCCGAACAAGGCGTTGACATCAGTAATGTGGCAGAAAGTGGTGAGATATGCCTCTGTCCTCATCACACTCTCCGTTCCTTCATTCTCCTCGACTGCCTGAATAAAACATACCATACTACTACTACAGTAGATTTTTGGACATGGTACTATAACAGTGCCATTGTATTCTTTAAACACGTTGTAATACCATGTACATAAACATGTGGGTCTTGTTTTTCTCAGGTCCTGGTTTAGCGTTTATTGCCTATCCTAAAGCCGTGTCGCTGATGCCTTTAGCGCCGCTGTGGGCGGTGCTGTTCTTTCTCATGCTTCTGGTGTTGGGATTGGACAGTCAGGTGAGGCTCCACCCACTCATTTATGACAAAGATTTGAAAAGTCCTGCTGCTATTTTTAGTAAGTGAGTGATTAAATTGTTACAATCCGTTTAATAAAGAATGTTCTGATAGAAAGTTATCTGAAAACCTCTGATAAGATATAATTAAACCAAGAGCTCAGTCTAAACTGGTTCTCAAACTAGGTGCATTCTTGGGCTCAAAAACAGCAAGGTGAAGCACATGGAAATCAAACAAAAGCTTTCATTTCTTTAATCTATTTTTAATTTGAACTTCAGCAAAGCAGCTTTAACTTTGTGGAACAGAAGTACACTTAAGCATTCATTTAAATAGAGTACTTATGTAAATAATATAAGGAGTGTTTTCAGACACTTACTAGCATGTTAATTGCAATTAAATTAAAATATATTATAGTGTAAATTTATGTAATTAGACTGCTTTTTTGACCTAAGTACATCTTTATATCTAATTTCATAATTCATTATATTTTCTTTGAAATATGTTGTTTCTGAATGTCCTGACAAGTATTTATAAATAAAATATATAATATATATAAATTATACTATACAATTTACTGCATGCGTACGTAAAGCAACCATTAGAAAATAGCACAGGAATGCAAGAACACATCCTGTGTGAACGGCGCCTTAATGTTCACACAATGCCTTGGATTAGCCGTAGCGCTGTTAGATTAGCAACAATGTTTGACAAGGTCAGACACATTCAGATGTCCTTGCTGCCCACATATTTCTCCGTTAGAACATCAGCATCCTTTTAATCTAGATCCTCTTTTCTCTCTCAGTTTGTTGGTGTTGAAGGCTTTATTACTGGAATAATGGACATGCTGCCCCCGAAGTCATTCCTTGGCTCTCTGCGTCGTGAAGTTGTTGTGGCAATATGCTGCTTTATCTGTTTTACTATTGATCTATCCATGGTAACACAGGTACGTCTGAGGCTGTCGGTGAGGTATATCATACAATAGAGATCATATCAGTTTCCTGATTGTGTTTGGTTACGCTCTCTCTCTGTACAGGGAGGGATGTATGTGTTTCAGCTGTTTGATTATTACTCCGCGAGTGGGATTACTCTGCTCTGGCAAGCCTTCTGGGAGTGTGTGGTGGTTGCCTGGGTGTATGGTAAGAATCTGTAGCCGTGCAAACACCGGGATTGTGATTTTGCCAAGTAGGACCTGTTCCTGATCAACATATTTTGTTGGTCCTGCATTCCTAGCAAACGTAATCCTAACAAAAATGCAATCCTGCTTTAAAGACCAGTTGGAATTTACATGATGGTCCAGACTGGTTTATGCTGGTTAACAGAAGAAGTCTTGCTTTGTTAAACTAACCAGGAAACCCAAACCTGACTCTAAATTTAGCAGTGTTTCCAAAATGGGAGTGTATGAGGGAACTGCAAATGTAACTGATTGTAACCAATTGGGCTGATAAATAGAAGTGAAATGGTGCTATCTCTTATCAAATCACAGGCTGCGATTTCATTAAAGAAGTATACAGGCACTGTGTTCATTTACACATGTCCAGTTTATAACACAGTGCTTTCAGAGCAGCTGTGAGGTTAGGAACGCAATGTGTGCAAGATTCACTTTTTTTAGGCACTTGGCAGAAATTAAAATATTTGTGTATAGTTGTTTCTTGTAAAGACTGAACACAAGTATGAACACCCTTAAAAGTAATTATTTCCATTCGCTGTAGAGTCTTTTTTCTTTGTGTCTGGATGTTTCAGTAGCAATATGAGACATTTTCATATGAAATGAACAGTTCAAATGCAATTACAATGTATTGCTTTTCTCTCGCTCTCTCTCCATATATATATATATATATATATATATATATGTGTGTGTGTGTGTGTGTGTGTGTGTGTGTGTGTGTACAATTTCAAAATGAAAACAATCAACCAAAATAAAACCTTTACTAAAAAAAACATTTTAAAAAATCCGAAAATATTTTATGTTTACCCTTATCACGACCCCATTCCATATATATATATATATATATATATATATATATATACAGTATATATTCTTTTTTTACTTGGTTTACATTTTTGAAGTTTTCATTATTATTTTAGGTACATTTTCAGTAAAGTATTTTTATTGTGTTTTTGTCATTTTATTATTGTTTTTATATATGTCTACATAATTGTATACATTTATTTATGTTGTAGTTATTTTAGTACATGAAAATTAGAAATTCTGCTTTATCAACTACATAAAAAAAATATTTTTACATATCTTACTTTATTTCAATTAACATTTATTTTAATTCAAGTAACATTTTTTATGGGTTTATTTTACGTTGACAATGATAACCTTGCTGGGAATATGCAAATGTATGTTAAATTACTGAAATACTAAATTAAAATGTCATGCATATTTGAAGTAAATATTTGCATTGAAGAGGTTCGGCTACTAAATAGTTTGAGAAGCCCTGTTTTATATGAATGCTCTCCGATTCCAACAAGTGCATTGATTCAGGAACATGTCATACCTGGGAAATCATAGTGAGCATGCAGATACACACACACAGTCTTTGTGTTAACTCATAACAACACCTCACTCTCGGTCTCTGACTCTCTCTGAAGGTGCTGATCGCTTCATGGACAATGTGGCCTGTATGATTGGCTATCGTCCTCTGCCGTATATGAAGTGGTGCTGGTCTTATGTCACTCCGGTGGTGTGTATGGTGGGTTTTTCATGCAGTAATGGATCAGCATGGGCGTTCATGTTCTTGAGAGGGTATTAAAGGGGTGTTTGTGTGTTTGGCAGGGTGTTTTCTTGTTTCATGTGGTCAACTACAAGCGATTAGTGTATAATGCGGTGTATGTGTACCCGTGGTGGGGTGAGGTGCTGGGCTGGTTTCTCGCTCTCTCATCCATGCTTTGCATCCCTCTCACCGTCCTCTACAAACTGCTGCACTGCAAAGGCTCTCTCATGGAGGTACGACTGCCGTGTGTGTGTGTTGCTACTTTACTTATCATGCACAAAAAACTACTCTGGAGTATATCAAGCTAAACGCTACTCATGATTTCAAGTAGTTTTAGTGGTGTACTTTTATTTCAGTTAATGTTTATTTCGTTTTAAGTAACAACTGTTTTTTTTATATAATTTGATTTACTCATAACTCATTTGATGCCAGAAGACTTCTAGTTAGTTACTCAGCAGTAGTTGTATGAATCTGTGGTGTGTAGTGGTGTTCAGTTTGTGTAACTCTGTTTCTCTCTGTTCAGCGCTGGCAGCATCTGACGACACCTATCTGGGGTCGACATCACCTCGAGTTCCTTCCTCCTGAGAATGAAGCCAGACTTCTACCAAAGGCAGAAGAGAATAAAAACACTCTGTTATATGAAAGTGTCATTTAATATCCTGGTCAGCACTAGCAAATGACCAGATACAGACAACACTGCCCTGCACGCACACACACATACACACACACACACACACACACACACACACACACAATAATGTTCTCTCTATCATGAGCAAGAGAATCATTCAAGTCCATACTACACAGCAGAGCTCTCATAAGCCATTAACATAGACTGAGTCATCCCACTTCAGCCACACCAGAGCCTGCGCATATCAACTGTCATGCAGTAATAATGCTGATCTTCTCTCAGTGTAATTATATTTCAGAAGAAGGCCTCAAGCGCACAAGATAATCATGCGAGCTTGTGCTTGACTGACTGATCTGCTAGTGTGCTGATGTTGTTCAGTATTATGTGTTTGTGTTTGTTACATTGCACTGAGATCAAAAAGCAGTGTTTTGGAGCAGAGAGTGTGCTAATTAATAATAAAATAATGATTAAGACCAAAATCATATTGTTTGCATTTATTTGGTTTGGTAAAACCATTATGCTAATTATCAAATCATTTTAAAAGAATATTTTTAGATACAATATTTTAAATATATGAAGAAATGTAGTGATATATTTGCAGTGTAAACATGACAAGAGTTATATACACTACTGTTCCAGGTTTGGAGGTGTATCTTAAAGAAGTCAAGCTCAGCAAGGCTGTTAAATACAAATACAGTAAACAGACTATATTAATATTGTGACACATTATTAAAATTGAAAAATAACTGCTTTCTATTTGAATATATGTTTTCAGCAGTCTTCAGTGTCACATGATACTTCAGAAATCATTCTAATATACTGATTTGCTGCTCAAGAAACATTTCTAATTATCAATGTAGAGAACAGCTGTGCAACTTAATAATTTTGTAGAAACCGTGATATTTTGTTTAAATAGTTCTAAAGTTCAGCATTTATTTAAAATATAAATACTTTGTAACATTTGACATATATTTACAGTTACTTCTGATCAATTTAATGCATATGTGCTAAATAAAAGCATTCATTTTTGTAAAAACAACAATAGTAAATGAAAATTAGCTGTAATCAGGATCTTCCTAATCCATTTTTTATTGGGATTAATGTTCTTGATTGATCTGTTTTAATAATTTCAGTAAAGTTCTTTGACACTTGAGGTCTCACTTGCTAAACCAGTTCACACAAATATTTGAAAATGACTAGACATTTTCTAAGCTCTATATATATATATATATATATATAGTGATTTTGTGGTGGAATCAGGGTCATTATTGGGCACAGCAGCAGAAAGGCCGGCCCGTGAAGGACAGAATGACGCATGCCAGTCACACAACCTCGTAACGCAGGTCCTGTAACAGAGCAACAGTTCACATGAATATGAGGGAAACACAGTGGAGCCTAATAACAAGGTCTCAGCGTGTGTCATAATAACATATCAATGTGATATTGTCTCAAGGTCAGTTTCATTGAAGCTTCTCATCTGTTCTTCCCCTTCCAGCAGCTGCAGACTCATTCTCTCGCTCTCCTCCTATCCTTTCTTAACTCTTTCTGTCCCTTTATTATGGTTTTCAGAGTGACCGTCTCAGTGATGATGACATTGATATAATTCTCTCCATAAACTCTTCATGTTGATTTGACCTCACAACAAAAACAGAAGTGTGATAAATAAACTCAGAATTCAAAGAAACGTTTATATCTCGCAATTCTGAGAAAAAAAATCAGCGTTAATTGCTGGGTTGCAATGCTGGAATTTCATAAGGTCTGGAATGTGATTATTAGTGTTGTAAACTTTTTTAACAAGTGGTTTTAATGAGGGTTTAACCAATGAGGGCCAGTGAGTGAACAGTCGCCACAAATAATTTCTGACCTTCTTTGTGGGTCAGTATTATTATGTTTATTAATTGTGCTGTTTCAAAATGAACTTAAACAGTTTAAGAGTTACACAGTTTAACTGCTGAATAAACAAACAATGTCAGATAATTTCAAACCTGCCGTTTATTAATTTGAACTGCATATTAATTTGCACTAAAATCTGATATACAGTATTATCACAGTTCACTTTGTTCATGTTGTAGCAGAATGTATCACTTAAAATGTAATTTAACAAACGCATACACTAACCCACTGTTAACGTCTCTTCAAACACATTATACCACTAATGCAATGGTTTGTAAATGTATTGACTTAACACAAATATATTTATATTAAATGTATATTTTAAATGATATTTATTTATATTATTTATTTCAAATAATGTATAAAACGACAAGCTGGCGACATCTGCTGATCAGAACAGTGTAAATGCAACGAGAACACAGAACAACCTCAGACTCCTTTTACAAACCAACTGAAAGTGTTTAATGAAGGTTTAATCTATTAGATGTAAACATTAATTATATCTATACTTTGTGTTGTTTTATTACTTTGCAGTGCTTGTGATTTCACTTAATTTGGTCCTCTTATGGCACTTAATTGTGGGCTCATCTGTTTGCCTGTACTGTATATCGTATGCATCCTCAAACGGTCTATACTGAGTTTGGTATTTTAATTTCACTGTCTTAGTACATTATGTGCTCCAGATGGGCTTTTCTATACGAGTGTGATGTCATGTGAAAACTAGAATACTTTCATGAGTCTACCAGGTGCTGTGCAGCTGTTTAAAGTGTTTGAAACATTTCATCTTACAGTTATATGCTTAGCTGTAATTGTTAAAATTATGCAAGTACTTACATTTTGCAAAATAAAGGCTCACCTTGACAGCAAGAGAGCCTGTTAAATTTGACAGGCTTCACTGAAGGAGCACTGGCATGTGCCTCAAACAAACAGTGCACTACAGAGTGCTTTAATTCTGATTGAAATATACACTTTGCTATGTTTATTATGCGTTATATTGGACATTAATTGTAGGTTTTAAATTCTACTTGTAACACAAGCAGTTAAATGTAAATCAATTGTTGAAATGTGGTATAAAATGTTATAATTATTAAATTCAGATCAATAAATGTGTTTGTGTGGATGGGCAGGATGTAATAACTTTTTGTTCAAAATGTTAAAAAAAATCTGATTAACAAGGCATAATAAGACATGACAGATTAATCAATATAAATCAAAATAATCATAAGGTGCAGCCAAATGTCATTCATGAGCCTCTCAGTTTGCCACATGCAAGCACTGGGTTAATTCGATTTATGCCCTTTGTTTAATTTCTTCTGATTTTTATTTCTATTCAATTCTATTTAATTTCTTTTCCCCATTCTATAACCCGAATTCCGGAAATGTTGGGACATTTTTTTAAATTTGAATAAAATGAAAACTAAAAGACTTTCAAATCACATGAGCCAATATTTTATTTATAATAGGACATAGATAAGATAACAAATATTTAAACTGAGAAAATTTACACTTTCATCCACTAAATGAGCTCATTTCAAATTTGATGCCTGCAACAAGTCTTTAAAAAGTTGGCACGGGGGCAACAAAGGGCTGAAAAAGCTAGACATTTTCTAAATATTCAGTTGGGAGAACATCTAGCAACTAATTAAGTTAATTGACATCAGGTCTGTAACATGGTTAGCTATAAAAGGGACGTCTTAGAGAGGCGGAGTCTCTCAGAAGTAAAGATGGGCAGAGGCTCTCTAATCTGTGAAAGAGTGCGTAAAAGATCGGAATACTTTGAAACAATGTTCATCAACATTAATTTGCAAAGGCTTTGCAAATCTCTTCATCTATAGTGCATAAGCTCATCATCAAAAGTTTCAGAGAAACTGGAGAAATCTCTGTGCGTAAGGGACAAGGCTGAAGACCTTTGTTGGATGCCCGTGGTCTTCAGGCCCTCATCACACATCGGCATAATTCTGTCATTGACATTACTAAATAGGCCCAGGAATACTTCCAGAAACCACTGTTAGTAAACACAATCCGCCGTACCATCTGCAGATGCCAACTAAATTTTTATCATGCACAAAGGAAGCCATATGTGAACATGGTCCAGAGGTGCCGTTGTGTCCTGTAGTCCAAGGCTCTGTAATAAAACTTTAATATAGAGCTATTATTTCAGCTCCGGGAATTAGTTATTAAATATTCAATATTGCTTGGTTAACAGTAATATTAATATTTAACTTATTTATACTGTATTAAGTGAACGTCCACCGAACACTAATCTCAGCATATCCTGTCGAAATCGAGCTTAGGTAGCTTTCTCTTTATGGCAAATAAGGAACAAACTTCAAATCACATGCCAGAGACAATTCTTTATGAAATGAAAAATGGTTTATTCGTAATACTGCTATTCTAACATAAATGGATTAACTGATAAGACACAAAACATACATACACACAAAGACATGCATAAGGGATTTGGTAAGTAATTCCTAAAATTAAAATTAGCCCTTTTAGCTATTTCAACGCTTGACTTGACCGGCAAAGATCACGACAGATGCCCTAATGCTCTGTTACTGCATTCAGATACAATTTTACCAGTTCAATCAGCAATATAGATTTAGTTAGAGGTACTTGCTTTCGTTGTTGACAATAAGCAGGCTGGAAGGTGTTTCGTTTCCTTCAAATGCGTTGCTCTGGTCTTTGTCCTCGGGAACCACGTGGGTGGTTCGGGCTTCTTCGGATGCCCTCGTGTGGAAAACACGAGAGATGTGGATGCTGCCGCGTGACGTCACAGAAAGCTTTCCTTTCGTCCGTAGGCGTTCAGCTCGTTGTTCTTTGATGTTGTGCCTTCTAGCCTTCGAATAGATGGTTGGTTTAGTCGGTGTCGAGACAAAGTTCAGGTAAGAGCGCGAGCAGGCAGAGAAGTTACGAGCGCAGCTCCAGCGATGTTAAAGAGAGATGTTCCAGAGAGCCAAGAGCCGAGAGCGATTTGCAACTGGCGCGTTGTTTTTCAACAGTCCAACTTGCTCCTCCCCACGGGCGGCTTGTCGAATCCGATGGTTCGTATGGGGCGGAGCCCCGCCCATGTCCAGGCTTGCTGGGTGGACCAACAGTTCTGTGATGTCTCATCACTTTTGGGAGGGATAAACTTTATGGATCTTTATACATGTATAATTATGCAGGGTATTAAAATTTAACGGTCATCAACACAGTCTATCACATCTGAGTCTAGCTTTCTTTAGAGATCAAACACCGCATAATAATACACACATTACAGTTTATACCGTTTAAAGCATGATTAAAAATTCCCACATTGTCCTAAATAATTGGCACTCGAAATCATCACATCATGCCTATGAGGGAAAGAGTACACATTAAATATACATATATTTATTTGTGTAGTTGCAATAGTTATACGTGTCAAACAGGCAAGGAGTTTGGTTTTCCTTGGTCCGTCCGATGGAGAAAAATCCTGCTTTGTTTTAAAGGGGGGGTTTTGAACTATGCTCTGGAATGTAGGCTTGACGGTGTCCAGAACCATTCCCGGAGCCGTCCGTACCTCTGCACGAGAGCGTTTAGTGATGGGATCAGTTGACCCTCTCCACTTTTGCATGGAAGGGAGGACTTTTGGGTAATAATTCATTTCTGTTGCTGGGTTGGAATTCTCCGTGTGTGTTTTCAGGTCGACATTGTGTTACACATCCCCCTTTTGTGTGGAGATGTACCCGATGGAACATCTTCAGGCACTGGAACAAGAGGCAGAGAGAATGGACACACACAAGACACCAACGAGATCTCTATCACTGACTGAAAACTGGTGCAGGGTAATTTGGAAAGGAACAGGTGAGAAACTTGAGAAGACATAGGGCTAGTTTGTTTAGCATCGTTGACAATTGGGTCATTTTGACTGGTTTAATTGTCGGGGTTTTCACGAGACGGTATAGGCATGATCTCAATCAGGTTGGTCACATTCTCGGGTTCGGATTCTAGGTCGAGATTACCACGTCGAAAAAGGCGAGGGATGCCTGACGTGCATTTGTTGAGAGACTCTTGAACGACGTTCACTCGCTTGTGTAGGAGGAAGACCAGTGTCAAAGTCACAACATATCCTACTATAGTCGAGATACAAAGCGCCGTGTCAGCGGCAGACCAGGACCGAACAATTGGCGCGCCAGCGGGCGGAAGGCGAGCGATAGCTTCTAAAGCTGTGTCAACCGGTGTCAGATCAATAAGCTGCGTTCCTTCTTCCTTGATCCTTTCTTCCAATTCTGGATCGAGGACAAAGGAATGCTGCTTGAAAAAGGGTGAGATTTCGATTTCGGCCTGATACTCGTCGTCGGTGAGGTGATACAATGCTAGTTCGTCAATATGGAGGATCGAGCCCTTAGGGACCGTGATCCATAAAGTTTGGTTAGGCAGACTAATGCGCGTAGCGGTGTCGTGTTGATCATATGTGAGGGTAGCCGTTCGGGCTGGGGTGTTAACCAGCCATCGGTTTCCGACAATTTCGGCTTGTGTTACCTCAACCTGAGAACGTGGTGTTGCGTCGGCGGGGCAGCTAGCGTCGGGTCTCATGGCTTCTAAGCCACAGATGCCCTCTGTATTATCGCGTACGAAGGGTTTACTCGGGCAGAGAAAGTGAATGTCTTTAGTGAGCGTACACATCTTTAGGTTTGGAGCCAAGTACAACTGTTCGTTGCTATCGTGATACGCGACGACCTCGGGAGTGTGGATTTTGACATAGGTGTTCCCTTGCCAAAATCCAACATTCACAACATCTTTAAGCCGATAAATATTATTCGCATCGATAATAGGCAAACTGAGAAGAAACGCCAGATCGCCTGCTTCCGGGTCTACGTACAAGGGAATGGCGCTACCCAGGGAAAAGGCGAGATGGGTTTGAATGGGGCTAGTGGGGCCCATGGTGGCCGAAGTTAAGATGTTCTGGACAAGGCTAAGGGGTATCAGATAATGTGGAATCCTACCCATGGCTAGGCTATCGATTGAGGAACTCACTTCGCGTAGCATGTCGGCCATGAGCATAGTTAGGAGTTGCGTTTGGGCTAAATCGCCTTGCACTACTGAGTATAGTTTATTAATAGACTTGATAGTTTGGTTTAGGAGGCTACTATGTGTGTTTAGAACTGTGATCGTGCCATTCAGGGATTTTCCGAAAGTCTGTAGGGCGTGGCTCTGAACTAGGAGCTGTTGTCGTATCCCAGGCATTTCGGCCTGGATTTCACCCACATGTCGCCTGACAGTAGCTAGATTAACGGCGTTAGCCGTGTTCATGCCAATGTTGAACAGAGTTCCTACAGCCGCAGCAGCCCCCAACAGGGCCCCCAAAAACCGTTTGGGTCGCCGGTTGTACCCGCTGAGGTCAGCCTGGGTTACAGTTAATTTTTGTAATTGGAGCAGCATGTGGTTCACATCTGCTTGGGCATGGGCCAGGATTTCTCGAGTCCAACGGGCTCCAGCCCAAGAGGTGTGGGTGACTGGGAGGGTGTAGTGAACTCTGTAAACATCGCGGGGATCTAGTCTAACATACACCTTTTGGGTGTAGGTTTTACAGTTCGTTATTAATAACCCCGGCTGTTCGCGAAGTACGATCCCTGAGGCTGGTCCGGGCGCTGCCACTTCTGGCTGGGGCATGGCCCCAATCACGCAGAGACACAGGGCGGCGAATCGGAGCATCTTCCTGGTGATTGAACAGAAAGAGGCATAATTAGCGGTGACGATCATACTTTGGCGGATTGTTTCGATCGGTTAACACCAGTTCTTACGACGACCTTATTGACGGAGGTCGATCTCACTTTCAGGACCTGTATTCACGGATTGGTTAAGGGGGTTCAAAGTGAGAGAGAGAAAAGGAAAAACACAAAGTGAGACACGAAGGAAAGAAACCAAAAAAAAAAATTAAGACAAAAATTCAAAATCAAAATCAAGCAAAAAAAAATTTAAAACAAAATTGAGGGTAACTCCTCGCTACTAGATTGGTCCTAGCAGTGCTGTGGAGGAGAGAATATGGGTTGTGTCTAAGCATGGTTGCTATATGTTTTCCTAACATACCAATACTAATGCTTGTGTGGTGCATATGGTGCGTGTGGTGCATATCGGTCTGTGTCAGTGGGTCTGATCTTCCCCCTTTCCATGTCGGCTAGAGCCCAGGGGCCTCTTTATCTGGTTTCGATGGACCCATCGAAGGACTGGCTCGCTGCGCCCTTGTCTGATTTTGATTCGATAGGCAACAGGTGAGAGCTTGTCTACAATCTCATGGGGTCCCGTCCAGTGAGGTAGGAACTTCTTTGACAGGTGATGGGGAGCATTCGGCCTTGGTCGGGCGAAACTGTAGTACCACACTTGATCTCCGACATTGAGCTCATGGTGAGAGGCCTTTTGGTCGTAGTAGGCTTTTCGGCCTTCCGCACTTCGTTGTAGCTGCTGTTGCGCGAAGGCGAAAGTTGTTCTCAGGTGCTGATGTAACTCTTCCAGGTACTGGTGAGTGTTGTAGGCGGTGACGAGGTTCAGGTCACCAGGTTGGTACAGCAGGTGTAGTGGTAGCGTCATGTTTCTCCCTGTCATCATTGTGAACGGGGGTATTCCGGTAGATTGATGGGGTGTGGCTCGAGCGGCCATCAGTACCAGAGGGAGTTTAACGTCCCAATCCTTTTGATTGGTGGCTACGTATTTTTTTAACATGCTGACCACTGTTCTGTTAGCCCGTTCCACTTGACCGGAGGAAATTGGGTGATGGCTTATGTGGAGTTTGGCCTGTATTCCCAGGAGTTTCCATACGTTTTGCATAATTTCAGCGGTGAAGTGGGTTCCGCGGTCCGAGTTGACCCTTAAAGGCAGTCCGAATCTTGAAAAGATATGGTTCATTAACAGACAGGCTGTCGTTTCTGCTGTATCGTTGGGAGCTGGGAGGCACTCTATCCATTTTGTGAATTCGCAGATCACGGTGAGGAAATATTTGTTGCCCCGCGTTGACCGTGGTAGGGGTCCTACCCAGTCTATTTGGAGGTCCGACCATGGGAAGGTCATTCCTTTCCTTTGCAGTGGTGCTCGGTGGTTTGGATTTGCCGGTTGGAACTGGCAACACACCAGGCATCCTTTAACGTACTCTGCTACGTCTTGCTGCATGCCAGGCCAGTATGCCACTTGCTTGAGTGTTTCATAGGTGGCCTTGACTCCGTGGTGTCCTGCGCATGGTGCATCGTGTGCGTGTGTCAACATCATCCCCCTTTGGCCATGAGGGACTACGAGCCTTGGAGCAGTGGATGGCTCAGGGACATACGTGAGGACACCGTCTCGTAGATGCAGCATGTGCTTGATCGAATGGAGTGTGCGGAGGTCGGATGATGTTCGTAGGTCCGAGGTGGAAATGGGATTTTCCAAGGGGTCGGACAGGTGTGCTACAATGGACTGTATGGCTGAGTCCGTATGTTGGAGGGTGAGGAGGTCTTCAGCAGCGAACTGTGGCGACAGGGAGATGTGGGAGGAGGCAGGTGTGTGCCCACTCGTGGCACTTTGGCGGCGGGTCACCGCTGCCACAGTTGGGTGGGGTGGGAGGGCATGAAATGTCCAGGACTCTCCCTGTAACGCCCCTGCTTTGGCGAGGGCATCGGTTTGGTTGTTTAAGTCTTTGTCTTGTCCTGGTTGACGTGAATGACCTCTGACCTTTTTCCAATAAACGACCATGTCGTGTTCAGTGACGATGGCGTCGCTTGCTTGGAAGAGTTCCTGGTGCTTGACAGGCTTGTTGTTAGCTGTCTTGAATCCATTCCTCTTCCATCCAGTTAGATGGCATATGAAACTTAGACGGGCATAGTTCGAATCGGTACAGATGAGGAGTTCTCTGATTTTGTGGGTTGCAGCCACTTGTAGTGTGATGAGGATGGCTGCTATTTCTGCATATTGTGATGATTGTGGGCCAAGTTTGAGTTGCTGCGGTGGGCACGGGTCATTGTTGAGCCAGACCACACCCGCTCCCGCTTGTAACTTGCCCTCGCGATTGTATGAGCAGCCATCGACATATGCTGTGGGCATTCCTGTACACACATTCTCCTCGAAGTACCGATGATTTGTCGCTTGCGGTCGTGGCAGTTCTTTTGGCTCTGCTGAGGTGTCCAGCGTGTCCGTTGAACAGTTTTGGCATGCCGCAAGCCCGTTTCCCAGTGAGGATTTGTAGTTCTGGGCATATCTTGCCTCCACATCCCGTCCTTGGAGTGTCATTAGCCAGGTAGCTATGCGTGCGTTGGTTACCACGCCATCTCTGATTCGTTGACTGTTGAGGAAGGTAACTGGCTGGTGGCAAGTTTCGATGATGACTTTCTGTGCACCGATGTAATTAGAGAAACGCTGAATGCCCCACACAGTGCAAAGTAAAGCTTTTTCGCAGTGTGAATATTTGCATTCTGGGGGAAGCAGCGTTTTGCTGGCATAAGCGACCACTCGCTTGTCCTTATCATGGAGCTGGTATAGACCCGCACTGAGGCACTGGTCAGAGAATCCCGCGTCCAGATAGAATTCCTTCCCTGGGTCTGGGTAGGCGAGGCATGGAGCAGAGCGCAGGCACTGTTTGAGCTGGCTCATAGCTGTGTCCTGGGCCTTTGTCCAAACAAAAGGTTCGTCCTTTTTCAGGAGGGAAGTTAGTGGTCGTGCGATGTCAGCGTAGTTTTCGATGAACTGTCGTGAGTAATTGCACACTCCCAGAAAGCTTCGCAGCTCAGAGACGTTAGTTGGTGTTTTTATGTTTTGGATTGCTTGGGCACGGTTAGATTGTGGCTCAATGCCGTTTCGTCCGACGAGCAGTCCAACATAATTCACCTTGGTTTTGCACCATTGTCCTTTGTGAAGGGCGATTTTAGCTCCCGCTGTTGTCAGCTGGTTTAGGACATGGTCGATTTCTTTGAGGTGGTCTTCCACACTTGAACTTTTCATTAAGACGTCGTCTACGTAGACGAGGTTGCCTCGGACTCTGGCGTCAGGGCATGCTTTGTTAAGGAAAATGTTAAATTCTGCCGGTGAATTGGCATAGCCAAAGGGACACCGTGTGAAGGTGTACTGTCGGTTGCCGAAAGTGAATGCCAGCTTATGTTGGTCGTCGGGGGGGACAGGGATCGTCCAAAACCCGGAGGCGACGTCCAATGTGGACAGGATTGTCGAGCCTTTGATTTTTGGTATTTCTTGGTCCAACTGGGTCATAGGCCATCGTGACAATGGTACTTGCTGATTCAACTTGCGGTAGTCGATAGTGGGCCGCCATTTGCCGTTGGGTTTTAGGACTGGCCATATCGGGGCAGAATATGTACTGTTACAGGGCCGGATGACCCCCTTTTCCAGCATGGAGTCAACAATTTCTTGCACTGGCTCATATGACGCTATCGGAATCTTGTACTGTCGCACAAAGGTGGGTGGTGCATTTGGGTTTGTCGGTATGCGCACCGTGTGGATGTTTGTCAATCCACAATCTAGAGAGTCCTTTGCGAAAGAGTCCTTGTACTTCAGCAGAACTTCTTTGAGTCCTTGGCGCTCCACTTCGTTGTGGAGGGCATCCGCGTCACTCAAGATCTGTTGAATTTGAGTATTGAACCCGGCGTAGGGTTCTTCTGCCGTTAAGTCATTAAAGGGGCTTTGGGCCTCGCTGGTCACCCGTGTAGGTGGTTCTGTCGCAGGCTGGGTTGAGACAGCATAGACAGTGAGGTGAGTGTCATCCATTAGTTCTGACCGGCAGACGCTTTCTCTGGACACTGGCAGGATTGAGGTGATGGCAATGACTTCATGAGGTTTTGTGAATGTTATAGTGTCATTGTATCCATCTGACATTAGTTGGGCTGGTATTGGGCCTATGACAGGTACCATCAGTTCAAAGTCGTGGAATGCCTGGTTGATGAGCCATCCCAGGTGGCTGGCTTTTGGGACGTGGATGTCTTGGGCCATACAGTTATTGAACAACACATATATCGCACGAGATGACACTTCAATGAGAGGTGTAGCTTCCAGAGTCAGTCCGAGTTTTAGGCAGGTTCTGGAAGGTTGGAAGAAGCTCAGCTTACTGTTGAGAGTTTGGCCAGGTCGCATGTTGAGGCGGACACTGACACTTTTGCTGTAGGCAGGTATTGTGGCTCCTTGTTCCGTAATCATCGCGCATGCGTCCGGCATGGTTTGACCGGATTGGAGGTTCTTGAGATTGACTGAAGTTGTCAGTTGGTGTGACAGGGGAGCCCATATGATGTTGTTTACAGTGTCAATGTGAGCATTGAGTCGAACCATGATATCCGCTCCAATGTAGATGTCATGCGGCAGGTCTGGAATGACGAGGAAGTAGTGACTCAGCTGTCTGTTGTTCCATCGTATGTCCAGAGCGCAGATGATCTTGGAGGTGGCCATGGTTGTCGACCAGGGACTGAGAGGGTAACGGCTGTGCTTAGTGACATGTGGTAGACTTTGACAGCTCTGCTTCAATGTTTTGAATAGCTTCAGGCTGATGGCTGAGTTCTCTGCCCATAGGGCTAGTGCTGCCTCGGACACTGACGTGCCATGAACCTCTATCGCAGTCATGATTTGAAGGAGGCCTGTGTTTGGTTCAGGCTCGTGCAGCGAGCAGAGGAGAGGGTCGTTGGCGTTTGTGCTCGGCCCAGACCTGGGCTCTGTTACTGCTTCATCGGTCATTGACTTAGGGGTAGTGTCTGTGACTTGACACTGTGACTCATTGGAGTCTAATGACTTGTAAGGCAGAGGCTCACGGACTTGTGTCCAAATCTCTAGGTGCTTGAAGTCTATTAGGGGTTCAAAACGATTAAGCAAATCTTTTCCAATGAGGAGCGGGTACGTGTTGAGTGTTGACACGTATACGGGATGGACGAAGTCCATGGGTCCCACTGTTAGATGGATTGGGGCCACATGTTTTAGTTGTAAGCCCGTGTGAGAGTATGCTTGTACGTTTAGTTCGCACCTTTGGAGCTTGAGGGTGCCATTAGTCCTCTTCGTTAATTCTTGGACTTCTTTGAGAAGTTCTGTAGACATTAGAGTGATGTCGGCTCCTGTGTCCAGAAGGGCTTCGACTCTGATGTGTCGTTCGATGATGATGGAGAGGTAAAACTTTCTTGCTATACCCTTTTCAATGAGATCGCCTAGGAGTTGAGGAACTGGAGTTTGGGAGGAAATATTTAGGATGTCAGGGCTGACCTGGCGTTCTTCGGAGGAGTGGCAGATGACTAAGACAGCGCTTTCAGGAACTTGAGGATTTCCAACAGCAGGTGTCTGCTGAATGCTGCTGGAGTTTGGAGTATTGGGTGCTGAGTTAGTGTTTAACTTTGTTGCTGGATTTTCAGGTGGGGCTTCATGTCCATCTGAAGTTAACGTGTTTATTGTACTCTGAGACTGAGGTGAGGCGGTGCTGTTTTCTGTGGCTGGTTCGTTTGTCTTGTCGCTGCTTTCTCGTCCGTCAGCTAGTCAGGCTGAATCCGGGTTTCCTTTCTTTTCCCACTTCTTATCTTCCTCTTTTCGTTGAAAGAACTCCTTCATCATCATTTCCATCATCTTCTGTGAGTCGAAGTGCGGTGGTGTTTTTTGTTCTTGTATGGACTCAGTTGGAGCTTGGTCACTTTGGAACCTTGGTGAATTCCTTCGTCGATTCCTTGGGCTGGTCGCCTTAGGGTGAGTCTGTCGCTTTCCGTTGGAGTTTCCATTGGATTCCCATGAGCGTTGCTCTCTTGGGTTCCGCGATCTCTCCCATTGCCTTTCCTGAGGCCTTGCTTGGTCCCATGACTTATCCCAGTGTCGTCCAGGTGAGCGTTGACGTCCACGTGGTCCATCCCATCGGTCATACCTCTGTTTAGGTCGGGTTCCAGCGTGTGAGTCTCGTTCTCTGTTGGACGGGGGTGCATTCCACTCCCTGTGTGGTGGCTTAGCACTGTCTTGGCGTTGGGTGCCCTCCAGCGCCAGTTCTTGGTGTTGAGTGTTGAACTCAAGAACTGCTGGGGGTTTTGCGCTCTTTTCTGAGGCCATCTTTTGTTTGCCGTAGGCTTTTTGCACCAAGTCTCGCAACTGCTGAATGTTCATTGTTCGTGGGCATGCGAGAACGCCAAGATGGTGGCTTATGCCAGGATGAAGGTTCCTCAGGAAGAGAGTTTTAAAGTTCAGTTCCTCTTCCATGTCAGATTCGTTACGAGTTCCAAAATATGCTTGTCTGAGTCGACTGTAGTAAGCTTGAGGAGTGTCGTGACGTCCTTGTCTCGTCTCCAGGGCAGCCACTAAGCCTTGATCGGACTCAGGGTCAGCAAACTCTTTAATTAGGGCCTTTTGAAGCCGTTGATAGTCAGTCTTTGTGTTAACAGGCTGCCGGTCAAGGAAGCTGCGCACTTCAGGACTGGATGTCGTTCGGAGTAGGTATAGTTTATCTTTGTCCGTAACATTAGGTCGCATTTCCAGATGGAAATCAATATCTTGCAGATAAGCTTGGACATTTTGGCTGTTTGGCAAGCTGGGGTTGAATTTTCCGATGTTTCGGGCGAGCTTGTCAAGATCTTTAAGGTCCAAGCCGTGCACTGACCTGCGGCTGGCTGCAGCAGATTCTTTTGGTTCCGTCGTGATATAGCGTTCTTCCGACGGCGCTGGTGAATGTTTTAACACCACCCCCTCTATCTTCGGTTCACGCGTCGGTCTATGAACAGGTGACCCAGTCCTGCTTAACGGGGGTGCCGTTGGTGCACGCCCTGTACTTGACGGCTCACGGCGTAGTGCATAAGCATGCCTGAGTTCCTCTTGGAGACTTTCAGACTCCTCTGTGACGTAGTCGAGCTGTCGTGTTAGGCGGCTGATCTCATTCCTTGACTCAGCCAAATGAACTTCGAGGGCCTTGATTCTGCTGTTTTTGTCCCTGAAGTCAGTCTTTGCCTTCTCCAGTAGCTTCTCTGCATACTGTAGCTTGTCCGCACGATCAGCGAAGTCCTCTTGGAGCTGCTGCATTTCGTGGCTGGTAGCTTCTAGAGTCTCTTTTAGCCTGTTGGTCTCCTCCTCGGTGTCCTGCTCCACCTCATCGGTCCCTTCCTGTTGTACCTGAGCTTCACGTTCCAGCTGCTCTATGCGTCGTTGTGCGCTTGTCAGCTCCTGCTGGCGTTGTGCGGCGTGCTTGTCGCTCAGTTTGAGGGTGGCGATGAGTGTGTGGCTTAAAGAACCGGTGATCTTGGCTAATTCTTTGTGACTGTAGTTTTGACTTGGGTCTTGTCTCATAATGCTTGCGATGTTGTCATCTAGTTGATCCTGTGTCTGATGTTGGAGTGCTTCAGCAGCTTTAGGGAGTATGCTGTCTGTTGTAACACTTAGCCACATTTCAAGTCCTTCCCAGTGACCGACATGTTCTGTGTTGTGAGACATGTTCTGGCGGGTCAGGGAGATCTTGGACCGAACTGACACAGACCTTGAATAGGAAACAAAGCAAAAACAAAACACAAACAAAACAAACAGGGGTGTAAATGTGCAGAGTGTAGTGTATGCTAGTGTTGATTGTGTCTCTGTGTTTGTGGTCCTCTGGCAGGTGCTTCTAATTGTAGTCTCTGCAGATAAATTATTGGGCACACATAAGGGCAGCCCGGCTGTGAAGCAGAGAAAGAAAAACACACACACAGAATGGGTACACAAGGACAATAGCACTAAACAGGTCTCTCTTTTAATAGCAGATTTTCTTCGTTTCGCTTTGTTAAGTCTGATTTAGAAGGGCGCTTCTAATCAGAGGATTGTAGGCGAGATTTTCTCTTTTGTAATAAGACTGGTATTGCTATTCCAATTTTCTCCTTGGAGGAAAATAACAGCAATGACAGTACTTGTCCCTTAATGGCAGGATTTTATACCGCGACGCTGGTCAGCGTGTGTCACGCGTGTTAAAACTTTTGCCGATGTCTATCTTCTCATTGCACCTGCTTTAACCTGGGGGAATAGGATTTCACAATAGAGGGTAAATGGTAAACAGTTTTGAATGTAGTTCTCAAGTTTCACATACATCTGTTCAATTGTGACATTTCGCTCTATTCGTGATTTTCCCCGGCCAAGTCTTAAGCAAACAAGTCAAATTGGAAGTTAGTAACAGGGAAAAGAAAAGAGATTAAGATGTATTCCCAAGATTTAAAACTAATACGTTGGCACAAGGTGGTGCTGTTGAGTGATACCCTTAGGTTGGTTTGGCTGTTTACAAGGTAAACAAACTGACCTAGGTTGAGGAAACCTTAATTCCCTTTTGGGGTTTTCTAATTAGAAGGTTACGTTTTATGCTCCAGATTGGTGAGAAATGACTTTGATTGTATGGTGTACTGTCACTTCTCCAACACAACACTAGGGGGAGCACTATCTACTCTCAGGCCTAAGTAAAGAGGACTAATTTTAATTTAATAAAATTATTTTAATTAAATTATTATTAATTTTACTTGAGTTAATCAGATCACCTAAGGAAATGAAGTATGGCCTACAAGAGGCGCCAGACTTGTGTTTAAGTTTGAAATTTAGAATTAAAAATTAGAATTTGGTTTCTAATTAAAATTTATGATGTTATAATTAAAATTAATAGGATTCACTTAGGATTAGAATTTACAAATGCAATCTGCAATTGAGTTGACAAACCAATATTGTTGCAAAATGTAAACAGGAAGTGTAATTAATTATTAAATGTAATTAGAATTTTCGAATTCATAATTAATTATTAAATTAATTTACAGCTTCTAAATCACTAGTTTTGGATTCCCATAATAGTAATTCACATAATTTCCAAACTTAAGCATTCCTCGTCGTCATTAACACCAAAAAAAAAATTAACAATAAAATAATTAATAACTAATCTGTATCCTACTTGTAAACGAAATTAAGAATTTCCCTCTTGATAACTTAAGGTTCTATTGTAGTGGTCAAATTATAAGGGCGTTTATGGTTCATAAATGGATGCTATTGTTGCTGGAAGCAGGAATTGAAAATTCTATTAAATGAAATCAATTCAAAATTAATTTGTAATCAATTGTGACATTCAACTAACAATTAAAAATTCCTAACAATAGCGCTTATCCATTGATGTGTTTTAAACTCATAAAAGCCATTATAATTGAATGAGGTCAAACTCACCATATAATCAACAGTATATTAAACCAACCTGTGAAAATGTCAGACAGATAAATGGGTATCACCTTAACACAGCCAGCTTATTAACATATTAGTCTGTTAACTGGGAAAATAGAAGGACAGAGCAAACAGAAAATGTGAGTGTTTTTTTTTTTCACACCCACCCACTGCATTCAAGCTTTAACTGCTATGTGCTAATCGCTAGCCGTAATGCTACCGCATTGCATTTGCTACGCTGCTAAACTTCTTTGTTTCAGTTTAGCTTATATGCGGCTAAATCTCCACGTGGCTGAACTGGTCGCTATGACGACTCAGTGCCTGTAGGAGAGAGAGAGAAAAAAAAAAAAACACAACTGTGCTCCAGACTAACCCTTCAGATTAGTCCAGCATTGGTCAGATTTGAATCTTTACAACACATAATCTCACTCGTTTAGGGCGAGATAAATTTATCTCCGGGTTACTTATAACCCATCAAAGCCTCGGCGGGCTATTATGCGAATATTTGTCTGTTTAGACCGCACTCATAAACACAAACAATCGATTGCGCAATCTCCCCCTTTCTCAAAAACGACTGGCCACTCCTTTGAGCGCCGTGCGTTTGAATTCACTCGTGAAATCAAATGGCTGAGAATGATTTAAAAAGCTATTTTAAACATTCCACACCCGGGGGATTTGAAAATATAGCGGAGTTTGAAAGTGGGACACGCACTTACAAATCAAACTATACAGGCCTTCACTCAGAGCTCAAACGAGGGACACGCTCATTTGTCTCTTTTATGCGCTTTAGAGCGACTTTTACTTATTTACTGCAGTTTCTTCTCACAACTCGAGTTAAACAAATACCCTTTCTCATTCAAACACACTGTGTTTCACAAACCAGAAATGCAATACCACAAATAACCGTTTTTTCCTGTATTTACTCAGTTTTTCCGGATAAAAATTGAGAAATACCCTTTTGTCTCTGGTTTGATTTTCAGATTAATTCTTTAATAATGCCTGCATTCTCCACCATTTGTAATAAAACTTTAATATAGAGCTATTATTTCAGCTCCGGGAATTAGTTATTAAATATTCAATATTGCTTGGTTAACAGTAATATTAATATTTAACTTATTTATACTGTATTAAGTGAACGTCCACCGAACACTAATCTCAGCATATCCTGTCGAAATCGAGCTTAGGTAGCTTTCTCTTTATGGCAAATAAGGAACAAACTTCAAATCACATGCCAGAGACAATTCTTTATGAAATGAAAAATGGTTTATTCGTAATACTGCTATTCTAACATAAATGGATTAACTGATAAGACACAAAACATACATACACACAAAGACATGCATAAGGGATTTGGTAAGTAATTCCTAAAATTAAAATTAGCCCTTTTAGCTATTTCAACGCTTGACTTGACCGGCAAAGATCACGACAGATGCCCTAATGCTCTGTTACTGCATTCAGATACAATTTTACCAGTTCAATCAGCAATATAGATTTAGTTAGAGGTACTTGCTTTCGTTGTTGACAATAAGCAGGCTGGAAGGTGTTTCGTTTCCTTCAAATGCGTTGCTCTGGTCTTTGTCCTCGGGAACCACGTGGGTGGTTCGGGCTTCTTCGGATGCCCTCGTGTGGAAAACACGAGAGATGTGGATGCTGCCGCGTGACGTCACAGAAAGCTTTCCTTTCGTCCGTAGGCGTTCAGCTCGTTGTTCTTTGATGTTGTGCCTTCTAGCCTTCGAATAGATGGTTGGTTTAGTCGGTGTCGAGACAAAGTTCAGGTAAGAGCGCGAGCAGGCAGAGAAGTTACGAGCGCAGCTCCAGCGATGTTAAAGAGAGATGTTCCAGAGAGCCAAGAGCCGAGAGCGATTTGCAACTGGCGCGTTGTTTTTCAACAGTCCAACTTGCTCCTCCCCACGGGCGGCTTGTCGAATCCGATGGTTCGTATGGGGCGGAGCCCCGCCCATGTCCAGGCTTGCTGGGTGGACCAACAGTTCTGTGATGTCTCATCACTTTTGGGAGGGATAAACTTTATGGATCTTTATACATGTATAATTATGCAGGGTATTAAAATTTAACGGTCATCAACACAGTCTATCACATCTGAGTCTAGCTTTCTTTAGAGATCAAACACCGCATAATAATACACACATTACAGTTTATACCGTTTAAAGCATGATTAAAAATTCCCACATTGTCCTAAATAATTGGCACTCGAAATCATCACATCATGCCTATGAGGGAAAGAGTACACATTAAATATACATATATTTATTTGTGTAGTTGCAATAGTTATACGTGTCAAACAGGCAAGGAGTTTGGTTTTCCTTGGTCCGTCCGATGGAGAAAAATCCTGCTTTGTTTTAAAGGGGGGGTTTTGAACTATGCTCTGGAATGTAGGCTTGACGGTGTCCAGAACCATTCCCGGAGCCGTCCGTACCTCTGCACGAGAGCGTTTAGTGATGGGATCAGTTGACCCTCTCCACTTTTGCATGGAAGGGAGGACTTTTGGGTAATAATTCATTTCTGTTGCTGGGTTGGAATTCTCCGTGTGTGTTTTCAGGTCGACATTGTGTTACAGCTCATTTAAAATGGACTGTTTCAAAGTGGAAAAGTGTTCTGTGGTCAGACGAGTCCAAATTTGACATTCTTGTTGGAAATCACAGACGCTGTGTCCTCCGGGCTAAAGAGGAGGGAAACCTTCCAGTGTGTTATCAGAGGTCAGTTCAAAAGCCAGCATCTCTGATGGTATGGGGGTGCATAAGGGCACACGTTATGGGTAGCTTGCATGTTTTGGAAGGCACTATGAATGCTGAAAGGCATATAAAGGTTTTAGAGCAACATATGCTCCCCTCCAGATGACATCTATTTCAGGGAAGGCCTTGTATATTTCAGCAGGACCATGCAAAACCACTTACTGCAGCTATTTTAACAGCATGGCTTCGTAGTAGAAGAGTCTGGGTGCTGAATTGTCTGCCTGCAGTCCAGATCTTTCACCTATAGAGAACATTTGGTGCATCATTAAATGAAAAATACCTCAAAGACGACCACGAACTCTTTAGCAGCTGGAAAACTATATCAGGCAAGAATGGGAACAAATTCAAACACCAAAACTCCAGAAACTCATAACCTTGATGCCCAGACATCTTCAAACTGTTTTGAAAAGAGGAGGAGATGCTACACCATGGTGAACATGGTTACAATATTAATTATGTTACTTCATACTATATTATATTCCTTATTTTATTAAAGATCTTTCCTACGCTACCTCAAAGCACAAGGTTCCTTCTCGAGAACGGTTCACTCGACATGGTGTCAGAAGCTGACGCTTTTGGGGACTCCCTTTCATCCTAAACCTACCTGAAATCGTATTGTACAATGCCAGTCAAGTTGCAAATCTCACTGGCCAATGTCAGCCAAGAATCTTCCTCTTTCACGCGTCCTAAGCAAGACAGCTGTGAAGAAGACGCAAGAAGATGGATTTCCCTCTTGGCGTTCCAGCATGTCCAACGTTTGCACGCTGTGTTCGGGACCCATCGAGGCCCTGGACACCCACGAGTTCTGCATCCTGTGCCTAGGTCTCACACATGCAGAGGCAGCACTCACCGGATCGGGCTGTGGGTGCTCAGGGCCCGGAGGAACATTACCTTCATTGATATCCCTCTGCAAAAATCCAAGTAAACAGTCCAAGAACAGTCCAACAAAGATAAATAATTCCAGAGGGCTAGGCAAAAGAACTCAAAAGCAGTGTAGCAATACAAAACATCCATGACATTGATAGAGACAACACAGCTTATATAGGCAGGACCCAAATGATTCAAATGGAAGCAGCTGTAACCAATCATCTCACATGGGACAGAGCAATCCCAATCTATTGGCTAAAGAGGGCACACCAGCTGGACATCATGACAATATCACACTATGGCTGTTTCTCAAGAGAACGGACTTGTGTTCTCGTGGAGACCAGTCTAGCAAGGCTTCCTTGGAAGAAAGAACTTGGAACGACGCGAGAACACAGAACACATCCTTGTGAGAATTGAGATGTACTGTGTTCTTGCTTAACTGACCGCGCATAGTCTCAGCATAAGCAGTGGCCAATGAACAATAAATATAACATAACATTACAAACAAATGGCATAACTTACTAAAACATTTCATACTATTATAGATATTATTTTCATATAATTGTATATCGTTTTATTTTACAGCGTTATATGTTTAACTATAACTATGTGAAGATTAATTTGAATATGCCAATAAAAATGCAGACTTTCTCCGGGTCTCATAACTTTATTAAAATTAAGCAAAACAAAAAGATAAATGTTTACTTTCAATTTCAAGAGCCATAAAGTTATAAATAAATATAGAAATGAAGTCAAAGCAAGCAGGTTTAAATGCAAACAAGAGAGAGTTTAAAGCTTACAGGCTTCCGTACACCGGCCGCCGCAGTGTCTTCTGGGATTTCTTAAGGCTCGATTCTCTCTAGTCTGCACTGGATACATCCTCGATATCAAGAACACATACGGGAACTTTCATGCGTCCTCTGTACTTGCGTTCTTGAGAATTGGAACTGAACTTTGACGTAGAACAAGAACACAAGAACGCAAGATCGCTAAAGAACGCATTGTGAGAAACAACCAAAGAGTACCGTTTTTCTGCAGATATCAGCATGAACACATTTAATAATAATTTTATCAAGTTCAGTAAAGCAATGTGACTTACATTTTATACATAATGTTGCCTTTTTTTTTGCTCAATTTTGCCAACGAAAATAGTTCCAAACAAAGATCACAGCACTGTTTTTCGTCTCTGAGCAATGGACAGTGTTTACTTGTTGAATGAATCAGCCGTTTGAATGAATTGGTTGAATCTCAATGACTCGCTCGCTGCCACCTACTGGCGGTTTTGATTTCACATTTTTTTAATGTCTAAATATTTTAAATATCAGTATTCAATGTTTTATGTTCAAAACAAAACATTAGGCCTATGTATGCATCTGTAACTGCAGTTTAAATGCTTCCATGTCCCATCTGAGATATATAAACTGTGTAAATATATCTAAATGTTATTCAGATTCCAGAAATGTTTTCTTATGTTGGAATGAAAGACACTAAGTACCAGATGAAGTGCTTCTTATTAATACTCAAAAATACAAAATGGAAGAAAGAGATAAAACTGACCACAGTCTTGCTACTCAAGGTGTATAAATATTTTAAATGAAAAGCGTACTGACTGCTGAGGAGACAAGAACGAGTAAGTGATCTGCCTAATACAATTTTTTCTTGATCATAACCCAGCGGCGCTGGGTTGGGAATGCGGACGTGAAGGAGAGCATGCACGTCACGTCAACATCCGACAGCACCCCGACGACACCAGTGCGAGAAGCCGCCATTTTCTCAGCCTGAAAGAAGCGAGAAGCGAGTGAAAGACGTTATGGTAAGTAAAGATAAAAAATGTAAAGTTATCATTCATTGTTTGTGTCTGGGAGTATTTTGAGGTTTTATGGAAGGTGGAAATAGTCCGAAAATAGCTTATATTTAAAAATACGCGGACGTGGTTTTCGCCTCAGAAACGCTCTGGTTACTAATGTAACCTCGGTTCCCTGAGAGCGGGAACGAGACATCACGGAGAATTCTCCGTTATGGGAACTCCTTCCCTCCAACCTTTCCTGAAGTCCTATTGGCTCACGGCAGTCAACTGACTGGCCAATTGTCGCAAAGCATGCAAATATGACGAGCTCGAGAGGCAGTATAAATGCAGAGCCCGCGACAATTACGTCAGAATCTGATACTGAACGCCGCTTGGCTGGACGAGCAGTGATCACGTCGATCACCGTGATGTCTCGTTCCCGCTCTCAGGGAACCGAGGTTACATTAGTAACCGGAGCGTTCCCTTTCGAGCTTTCACGAGACATCACGGAGAATTCTCCGTTATGGGAACGCTATTCAATCCCGCCATGAGAGAGGCTACGGGCAGCCTGCACCGCGAGGTAGCATTCCCACCAATAACGGCGCTCGCAGGACGGGCTCACAGCTGATAGGTGGAGATAAGCCAATGAGCGCCCACACGCCAGGCCTACTAAATTTGCATATCTGGCAAGTGATAAAATGGGCTGCGCTGAGAGCAGGGCAGAACACATTTAGCGATAACAGTATAGGGGCTGTACAGAGTTAACACTGTGTCGAGCAGCATAACCTAACATGACATGTACGAGGCACTGAACTCAGGGCCGACAACGATAACAACCTCGTAGAGGGCTGCATAATGTACTGCACAAGCAACATCTCCCACACAAAGGTAGCAACATAAATCAGTTACTCACCGACAGCACTTGGGAGGCTAAGGACTGAACGTCCAGCTTGTAAAACTTGGCGAAGGTATTCTGCGAAGACCAGCCGGCTGCCAAGCAAATATCTGGGATAGACATACCTCTCGACCACGCCCAGGAGGAAGCGATAGCCCTCGTTGAATGGCCTCTGATGTGTAGAGGGCATTCCAATCCTTGGCTCGCATATGCCTCCATGATAGCGTCCACAATCCAGTGTGACAGTCTTTGTTTCGACACGGCTCGGCCCTTTGTAGAACCACCATAGCACACAAAAAGCTGGTCCGATTGCCGAAAACTCGCTGAACGGTCAATGTAAATCCTCAGAGCCCTGACGGGGCACACTGCAGCCTGGGAATTCGCCCTCTGTGGAGACGATAACTCCGCAGCAAGGGCCGATAGCGAAACCGTCTGCGACCTGAAAGAGGTAGACAGTGATTTAGGCACATAAACCAATCTTGGCCGGAGAGTGACACTGCAGTCCCGGGGTCCGAAACGAATACAGTCGCTGCTCACCGAAAAGGCGTGTAGATCCCCTATGCGCTTAGCTGAAGCGAGGGCAAGGAGGAGTATAGTCTTAAGCGATAGCTCCTTCAAACCCACAGATGTTAGGGGCTCAAATGGTGGCTGAGAAAGAGCTTTCAACACCACTTCTAGGTCCCAGGGCGGAACCGAAGGCGGACGTGGGGGATGTAGTCTTTTTGCCCCTTTTAGAAAACTCACCACCAGCGTGTTTTTACCGAGCGATTGCCCGCTCTGCGGGGAACGAAACGCGGTAATGGCCGCCACATAGACTTTCAGTGTAGATGGACACTACCATTATCCAGTCTGTGCTGCAAGAAGCTCAGAACATCCGATACCGTGCAAGTAGCCGGGTCTATATGAGCTTGATCGCACCATTTCACAAACACTCCCCATTTTGAAGCATATAAACGTCTTGTAGAAGGTGCTCGTGCTTCCGTGAGCGTGTCGCGTACACACGACTGTAGGGCGCTCATCTCCGCTAATAACCCTGAAGCGGCCACACATGAAGGCTCCACATTTCCGGGTTGGGGTGCCACACCGAGCCGTCCACCTGGGATAGCATATCCTTCCTGATGGGGATCGGCCAAGGCGGCTCCACCAGCAGCTCCATCAAGTCTGGAAACCAAGGCTGGTTCGGCCAATTCGGTGCGATGAGTAACACCGACGCTCGTTCCTCCCTGATCTTGCATAACACCAGTGGCAGTATCTTGATCGGAGGAAATGCATACAGCTTGGCCGCTGTCCAGTGTGATGTCAGCGCGTCCCCTACCAGCGGGGAGTGAGACAGGGAGAAGAACCGCGGGCAGTGCGTGTTCTCGCTCGTTGCGAACAGATCCACTACCGCTCTCCCGTAGCGGTTCCAAATCATCCGAACCGACTCGGTGTGTAATCTCCACTCTCCTTGAGGCATACCCTTCCTCGAAAGCATGTCTGCCCCCCGGTTCAGGAGACCTGGGATATGCGTTGCTCTGATAGAGAGAAGGTTGCAATCCGCCCATAGCAGGATATCCGTCGCCCGCTTGCACAGCGCCCTGGAGCAAATTCCTCCCTGGTGATTTATATACGACACCACAGACGTATTGTCGGTGCGAATCAGTACATGTTGCTGTTCTAGCTGCGGCTGGAATTCCTTTAGAGCTAAGAAGACTGCTTCCAGCTCCAGGCAGTTTATGTGCCACTGGCTCTGAGGTTTCAACCACAGTCCTGACGCTGGCATTCCATCGCACACTGCTCCCCAGCCGTGGGTCGATGCATCCGTCGTGACCACCACGCGGGACACTACCGAGCCCAGGGGGACTCCCCGGCTGAAGAGGTCTGGGTTGTGCCACGGTTTCAGAGCTTCGATGCAGCCGCGGGATACAGTGATGTTCAAACATCCCGATGTCCACGCTGTCCACGGGACTCGAGTTTTTAGCCATAGCTGTAGCGGTCTCATGTGTAGTAATCCCAGATGACACACCGCTGACGCCGCCGCCATGAGTCCGAGCAGCCTCTGAAATTTCTTCAACTGAACAGAGCTGCCTTGTCTGAAATGGCGCAGGGCAGACAAAATGGCCGCCGCGCGCTCTCGCGAGAGGTGGGCTCTCCTTTCCACGGAGTCTAAGCACACTCCCAGATATGTGATGGACTGACTCGGGGTTAGAATGCTCTTCTGCATGTTGACACATAGTCCTAGGGACTCCAATTGAATAAGCAGCGAGTCTATGTGGCTGATAAGCGTGTCCCGGGACTGAGCTAAAATCAGCCAATCGTCCAAATAGTTGAGGATGCGCACCCCACTCGATCTGAGGGGGGAAAGAGCTGCATCCATGCACTTTGAAAAGGTGCGTGGGGCTAAAGCTAGCCCGAACGGGAGAACAGAGTATTGGTACGCTGTGCCCTCGAAAGCAAACCTCAGAAACCGTCTGTGATGCGGTGCTATCTGAATGTGAAAGTACGCGTCCTTCAAATCCACGGATGCAAACCAGTCCCCGGGGCGAATTTGCGCCAAGATCTGTTTTAGCGTTAACATCCTGAATGGACGCTTCCCAAGCGCTCTGTTGATGGGTCTGAGATCTAGAATGGGGCGGAGTCCCCCGTCTCTTTTGAGTATGACGGAATAGCGGCTGTAAAATCCGCTCTCTCGCTCGCTCGGAGGGACTTTCTCTATCGCTCCTTTTTCTAGCAGATTGCATACCTCTTGTCTCAGAACCTGCGCATTTCGAGGCAATGTTAGAGACTGCACCACGCCATTGAAACGGGGTGGTCTGCGTCTGAATTGCAGGGTATACCCGCGCTTTATCACACCGAGTAGCCAGCGCGAGATTCCCGGAATAGTTTCCCATGCTTTCAGGGATTGACATAGCGGTTTTAGCAGTCTGGCCGGTGGATGAGCCGGCGAGTGACGCGCAGCTAACTTTCGAGTGTGCGGTGGCTCTGCGCTGCTCTGAGGCGGGGCGAGCTGCATCGCACTGACTGAGTGAGGAGGAAAGAGCTCTTTTTGTGAGGATGTATGCATCTTTATTGAACAACATGCAAGAACACAAACACTGTGAATGTCGCTCCCGAAAACTTCGTGCGACATCTTGGCTCGCTTGGGCGCTGGGCCTCCGGAGCGCTCCTCCCTCCTCACGACACCCTCAGGAAGACGGCTTGGAGGATGCAGGCGGCCCGGTGTCACGGCGGGGGCTTCTCCGCTGACCTTGGCGCCTTTTCCCCGGACCTGGCCACACCTTTCTCCTCACGTCTGGCTCCCACCTCGGTGCCGCGGCAGCATTTGCTGCTGCTGGCCTTTCCTCCCTTCTCTGGGATGGGCGGGTCGCCGACGATGATCTGGAACGAGAAGGTGGCTGGAACGAGCGTCTCGGCATGACGTGACTCATAGCCTTGGCGCGTTTTTGGGCATCTGCAAACCTTTCAATAATCGACTCCACGGCATCGCCTACTTGCCGGAGGGAGTGATCGGTGCGTTCAATAGCACTTTGCGGTCTGCGTCCTTAAGGTCGGCTAAGGTAAGCCATAGATGCCTCTGTTGGACTACCATGAACCCCATGGTTCAGCCGATCGCCTGGGCAGCGCGCTTCGTTGCCATCAGCGCGAAGTCTGTGGCTGCTCGCAGATCATTCACCGCTTCCGGTGAGGCGGTCCCGCCTTCCAGGGATTGCAGGAGCTTTGCCTGGAACACCTGCAGCACCGCCATAGCGTGAAGGGCGGAGGCTCCTTCCCCAGCCGAGGAATAAGCCTTGCTGGCTAGATGGGCTGTCATCCTGCATGGCTTGGAAGGCAGGCTAATATCCGAGCCCATTGTTTTGGCCGACGCTGGGCATAGATGTGCCGCGACAGTCTCCTCGATGGGGGGCATGCGCACGTACCCGTGGGCTTCCGCCCCGTCTACCTGAGAGAACATGGCCTGTGTCGCTGAGTGGACGCACGCCGATTGGGGCGCAGACCACGTCTTAACGAGCTGATCGTGGACGTCGGGAAAAAACGGCACCGATGTTCTCGTGTCCACTTGACGGCGGCTAGATCTGAAGTACCAGGAATCCAGTTTGCTCTTGGCTGGCTCTTCTGGAGGGTTCCAAGAGAGCTCCAGTTCCTGGACCGCCTTATTCATGACTCTTATGAGCTCCTCTTGGAGGTCTGAGGGTCCTTCGCTGTCGGAGGGATCCCGCTCCGACCCAACCCATTCTTCTTTCTCTGATGCTGAGATGGACATGGAGTCCTCCTGGCCGAAGGAAACAAAGTCCGCGACGGACGGAGGGGGACGGAAACAACCATCAGAGAAGGTAACTGGGGATTGAGGCGACCGTTGAGAACGGCGGCTTCACGCCAAATTGTCGTCCTCACTTTCGAGTGGGGGAGGGGGGGCCCACCAGCCGCACGTTGGCGGCAGTGGGCCTAACCCCTGAGAGACCACGGGCCACGTTTCGGCGAGTTCTCAGCACGCGCAGTGGCAGATCCGCACACTGTGCGCAGTCAGACTCCTCCAGCACCGCCTCCGCGTGGGCCAGGCCCAGGCAGGCAATGCAGTGGTCGTGGCCATCCGGCGGGTTTTCGATCGGTCCCACGCAGATACGGCAGTAGGACGTCATCATACAGGAATCGGTTGTGAAGGAAAAGATTCTGACGTAATTGTCGCGGGCTCTGCATTTATACTGCCTCTCGAGCTCGTCATATTTGCATGCTTTGCGACAATTGGCCAGTCAGTTGACTGGCGTGAGCCAATAGGACTTCAGGAAAGGTCGGAGGGAAGGAGTTCCCATAACGGAGAATTCTCCGTGATGTCTCGTGAAAGCTCGAAAGGGAACGGAGATCATAACGGCCTCTTTTACTGAACAGAAGAGGTAGCTTAACGTACATTTATAACGTCCGTGAGTATCTTATGTCATATTTAAATACGATTTTACAATATTTGCTCTTTTTGAGGTGTTAATAGACGGTTATTAACATGTTAATTCGTTATCTTATTGTTCGCGGTTAAACTGAATGTAGTTTCCTAAAGGAAACGGTGTTATGTAATAAAGACTAGCATAATTATTTTGAGGCTAATTAAGTGATAATTGTTAACAGTAATGTCTTGCATGTAATATTTTAGACTTGCTGAGCATGTGTCTTCATTGTGCCCGCGCCGGGAGTTAAGGACAGAGCAGCCTGTGTTTGTGAGGAGGAGGCGGTTTTCTCAGCTTCTTCAGAAGAGAGGGAAAGACCGTTTTGAGGCAAGTAAACTTCATAATTCCATCACTTTTTTTTTACTAAGAGTAAAATAATGTTTCTTTGTTTTTTGTAGATTTTGAAAGCCAGAGACATAGGAGAGCATCATTCTTTTGAGATTGACGTGTTCATATTTTATATAAACCATAAGTGTCCCTTTTTTTCATTGCAGAACCCAAACCAATTTTGGAGTTGTCTGATTTGGAGAGTCATCGTTTGTAGTCTTCCTTTCTTAAAGGAATAGTTCACACAAAACATATTTTACTTGCCCTCATGTCATTCCAAACCTATAAGACTTGTGTCTTTCTTTAGAACACAAATTAATATATTTTACATTTTCTTAATTTTTTCTTGATCCATTGATAGTCTAGATAATCAGTATTTTCAAGCTTCATAAATAGAGTTATTGTAGAAGTAATACATTCCAATATTTATATATGTATATATATGTATCTTAAATTACATGATAGCGAACATGTCTGTTCAGAAGAAAATATTGGTCTCCCAGACTGGCAATATATTAAATATATTTATTTTTGTTCCAGAAATTAGGAGAGTTTGTATGGGTCTGGAACAACATGGGGGAGTAATTATGACCATTTTCATTTTTTGGTGAACTAACCCATTAAAGAGCAGCCCTCCACGTACATGGACATTTGTAAGGTATGTGAATGTCATGTCTGTTTTAATGTTTCAGTAAAGAAGAAACTTTCTGAAAGCAATATATTTACTTAAACAATATTACATGCCCTCACACTAGTGCTGCCATTATAGCATTCTAGAGAGCTGTTAATGTGCCTACAGACATTAAACAACCACACAAAGTGACAGACTATTTACCTGTCCTTACTGATGTGGATGCACCTCTATCTGAAAATGGATAGTTTCATTAAATGTTTTTCTCTTTTTAGGCCACTGATGAAGAACAGGCGGTGACTGGGATGAATGCTGGTCAATGAGGAGAATTTCCCCCAAACTGATACAACAGTGGTTTTAAAGGAGGACGCTGCCCTGGATGCTGTAAAAGATGTCACATGATGTGCTGATGGGGCTTCTTCATGACTACATCAATTATGATAAAGAGATCATGAAAATTGGCAGTGATGCTTGATCTGTATTCATGGACTATGAAACAAACTGTAAGTGTATAATTTGTAAAAAGCAAATGTTAAATGCTTGTCCTATGTTTAGTAGAGTGTTTACACTCAGTCATTCACACACATGCTCACATTCTTTCACACACATATGTATCTGGTAAATGTAATAATATCAGTGTTAATGTTGTGGTTTATTTGTGTACTCTCATGCCAGAATAGTTTGTAAAGAATTTCACTATTAACTAATTGTACAAGTATTGTATAATAGTGTTTTTGTATATTTTTTATACAATTTACCAAAAAAGTCTTGATTTTAAGTTATATTCAACAAATGTTCATTTATAAACTCTGTAGCTATTAATGCCATACTTTTCTGCATTTCTTCTTAACATGCATGTTACTTGTTGACTGTTTTCTCTTGTTGTTTTTAATAAATATTTACCTTTTGATAGTCATTCTTTGTGTGTAAAAGTTATTTTAAAATGAACAAGATTTGTAGATTTAATATCTAGCTTGATTTGGGTTCATTTTAGCCTAGCAATGTAGTAATTTTAAACCATGAAAAAGCAACCCAGCCTGCTGGGTTAAACATAATAACCCAAATGGTTGGGTTAAAATAACCCAAATTGGGTTGTTTTCAACCCAGCAGTTTTTAGAGTGTACAAATACAAATTTGCAGAGAAAATACATGCATATGTATTGCTTCAATAAGCACTAAAGCACATTAATAATAATATTCGCTGTAGGTCAGATTTAATAACAGCTGTTTTAGTCAACAAAAACATTTAAAATAAGCCTATATGCAAAACAAATGTATCACATTATCCACACATAAAACCTCAGTTCACGCTGATGGGCTATTTATTATTGTCTTATTTGTCACTGCAGTTGTTCTTTAAAATAAAAACATTTGCAGGTTTATCCCATGTCTTCCTGAACTACAGTACAATGAATTATCACCATATCCTAAGTTTTTGCTTATCCACGATCCTAAAATAAACAATAGGCCTATAGGCTACATAATACATATACATTATACAAAACAGCTAAATCCCAAACAGTTGGTCATTTTTATCAACATCGCCCAGCTAAAACTGCTCAGTCTGCTTCGTGTACAGTGAAAAGTGCATTAATATCTGACTTCATTTAACGTGCAACCTACCTGTTGCGATTAAGGAGGACCTCTATTTACGTTCATCACACAGAAACATAATTAATATTTCTCATAGGTGAGGCTATTTATAGCATAGGTAGGACTATATCATAGCCACGAATTAAGAATTAGTTTCCCAGAATTAATTCGTGAGCTGCTCATATTACACAGCTCTGTTCTGCCCGAAGTACTCGGAGATGTCGCCACCAAGCGTTTGATAGAAACTTAATCTAACTAGTTTGTCATAAGTTTAAAAAACAAACATTTGCTAATTGATTCTAAATAAAATCGCTATTGTTAGCACTTAATATTTCTGTAGTACAGCAAAACAGCATAGATCACTCATAAAAACGTTTATAAAAGAATGCTTATGCGCAAACACCTACACCAATAAGCTCTGCTGTATTATAATATAAACCAATGAAATTGGGGGTGGGCGGAGCGACACGTGTCGCCCCACCTTAATGTGTCGCCCCGCCCCATCGTCCAGACTGCAGTCTGGAGCTACTCGTAGCTTCACGCAGCCGCCATTTTGAAATCGAAAGCGAGGCTCCGGTGGGAAGAAACCCGGAAGTATAGCCTTTAATCACAGGAGCAGCGGTCATATTGTTGTGTTCCAGGCTGTACATCCTATCAACGAAAAGAGTGTGATAAAGAGTTGTCATTTCATCGCTTTCCGATTATTATTCTTATAATATTATTTTTTTTTAATTTTTTTTACAAAACAGCTCGTGGGATTCGACATCCTTCATCGGCCCATTTTTCGACATCTGCAATATTAAATCGCGGTAGCAGCTCTAGGTTGGTAGTCCAAGTCATTGTTGTTTACCTTTACTTCCGGGTTTCTTCCCATCGGAGCCTCGCTTTCGATTTCAAAATGGCGGCTGCGTGAAATCGGCGTATAGGAACGAAAGCTGAATCAGTAAAACAAAAAAACACCCCTAACACTGACAGACAGCTTTGTCGACCAATCATCAAGACGTTTCTCCACGCCCCTTTAACGCCCATTTCTCCAGCATGCAGCATTGCTCCCATTGCTCCAGCATGCAGACAGAGGGAGAACCTGCAGCACTGACAGACGAAGAGCAGGTCAAGTGTCAACAATCCTAAAATAAAAATAATAATTTTGCTTTTGAATTAGGAAATAAAGATGACCCAAAAAAAGTGAATACTTTGTATTTAACAGCTGTGGAGGTGGTTACGGCTCGTACTGCCCCTCCATCTGGTATTATTCCACTCCATACAGTAATCAGCTTCATTTTCAGAAGGTGTGATGATGGAGATATGCATCTATACACACTGGAAACCTGAAGAAACTCGAATTATTGGGTTACTTCCAGAGGTCACAGAAAGATGTTATCAAGTGAACGTCTCATTAGCCTCATTTAAACCGATTTCATTTAAACCGATTTCTACAGTCCAGTGATTCTCCTCTGACGGGTTTGTGTCCAGGAAAAAAATGATCAGAAAGAGTGTGAGAGCGATGCACACTTTGCTTCAAATCTGCATACAGGACTCATAATGTGCTCTGCATCTCCGCTGTTTTGAACAAAACTACCATTTAAAATAGTACCGCTCAAATAAATATGCACACGGATGAATACGGTCACCTTTGTTGTATTAAAGACTTATGATATATAACCCTTTGTCGTCACTGTGCTCTTAAACAGCGTGGTCGTGACACGTGTAGACTAGGCCTACTGTGTAGAGTCCGCGAGAGAAGCGTGAGGTGTTAACTTGTGAAGAACTGATTATAAAGTCTCTGAATGTGTCTTTGAATATTCATCTGTGACATTTGAATTGCTGCTTGTGCGAAACACGGGTTGGGATGATTTTACCATGCAGGACACTTTTCTGGAACTCATTTGAACATTTAGGAAAAGACATATTTTAATGTCTCTTTGTTGAGGCATGACAGGCTTAGTGTGGCCCAGATAATGTATATTTATGGTTTATCTGGTTCATAATGTGGCTGTGCAGTCGCTTGTAGATCACTGATAAAATGACAAAACCCATTTCAGATATAGTTGTTTCGGTATCATTCTGCAGCTGTGTGCTTGATGTTGCCAAACAGTGTTATTTTGGGCATTGTTTATGGTCTGTTGCTGCGTTTAAAACGAACAGCGCTGTTCCGCTTTTTGTGCGTTTAAGAATCTGTTGACTTGAAAGTTTATGTTTTAATCTTTAAATAATTCATGAAAAAGCAGAAGTATGACTTTAATTTGTAGCTGAAGAATGCACGAGCTGTCATTTTGTCACATGACATCTTCTCATTGTCAGATAAAGTCGGATATCAGTTGTGTAACTCTCGCGTTGGCTTAGCTCAGTGGTTACTTCTCAAAACTAAACATTTCATGGCCACGGGAAACCGGTGACCGGAAATCGAACCCCGGGCGCTGTCCAACGTTTTCATGACGGACACCACGAGATATTGCTCTGTAGTCAGTCAATGGTTTTTATTCATTTTTAGGCTATACTGGTTCGGTATGAAACTTTAATCCCAGTATGTCTCGAAGTCTTGCATTTTTAAGCTTACATTTTAGGCTATATAAAATTAAGTCGTGATACAGGTATTATTTTAATTGCCATAAACGAATATGAGCCTATTGATATAAGTTCTTGTATTTGAAAAACAATACAAAGTTAATTCATTAGTTCACTCGTTGTTGAAACACCAGACATGAACAGCAGATGGAGCTCAAATATCACATTCAGAATTTCCCCGAGTTTACCAGATTTATTTATACAATATCTTACTGGCAGCTTCATTTATAAGTTATTCATTTATATTAAAATGTATATTCATTTATTGAGAACATGAAATAAATACTCCAAGGCACTCGTGTAGTTATTAATTTATATTTGAATGCAATTTAATAGATTATTATTTGTAGCATAACTCTTCCAAGAGAGTGAATATCTGCTCTGTTTGACTGTTATTTTACGTTACCTGCTTTTTCTACTAAAATAGACTTTCTACACAACTTTCCTTATTATAAGTTATAAAAACATATGTCCATTATATGCCACAGTAATCACCAAGTCATCATCCATCGAATTGAACCTTATGTTTTATGATATAAACATCTGAGATATGGCTGTGAGTCTTGATGGGTATTTTTGTTTTATTGTAATTAGTTTTAATAGTCTTCTATCATCCTGATGCATTCCTCATGAAACAAAGGTATCTTTTGGGCCTGTCAGTCAAGATCGAGGACAGACAGACTCCTGCTGGTCACAATCTAGTAACGCAGGGCATTTCCTGTAAAAGAACAACAGCTCACATGAATGTGAGGAATGCTGAGAGACCCTGTGTGTGTTCAGTGTGATGAGTCTCACCAGGGTAAATTCAGATCTGGACTGATCTCTCTCAGACAGACACAGACAGTGCAGCACAGCGTCATGGATAGATGGGAAAAGAGCACTTTTTGAGATGGACTCTGAGAAGAATCTGCCTCGCTCCAGCTGCTGCACTACACACACTACAGACACACATTGGTAGTGTGAGATAAGCTGCATTTGTTGAAGGTTGATTACATCATGCACTTTAGTTATAAAATCGTCTTGAATTGGCGTGTGAATGCTTGTTTGAATTAAGATTTTACCCACCTTGACATCCAGTGATGTAAACGGAGACATCAACCTTAGCAAAATCTAAAAAAATCTAGAAGCATATTTAAAAAAAAGTGTTTATGATTATTATAATGAATTACAATACCTGTTTATAATATCAAGCAGCACACGATTGAAGTTACAAAGAAGGTGTGTATGAATGAATCTGACTTGGCTTACGTTTTTCAGTGTTTTTAGGGTGACCGTGTCGATGAAGCTGACAGGACTGAGGTCCAGGATGATGGAGTGTGTGTGTTCCTGCACACCGTCACAGATGGAGGAGTGTGTGTCTGTCTTGTCCTCAGAGTCCTGCTCTGGCTGGAAGCTGCCGTTCATGTTAGCGTGGGTTACTGTTGCTATGCCGCTGTCGTTGATGATGCATTCCTGGTCCGTTCTGTGACAGTGCACAGATTCACTCACATTCTTCATGGAGACCATCATTCTGTTCGCCAGCTCTCTCAGAACTCCAGTCTGTGAACAACACACATAACCGCTTAATAAAGAGGCGAACTTCACTAAATAATATCTTCAAGAACTAAAACTGCAGAAATGTTTCTGTAGGGCTGTGTGTGTGTGAGAGAGAGAAAGTGTGTGTGTGTGTATGTGAGTGTGTGTGTGTGTGTGTGTGTGTGTGTGTGTGTGTGTGTCAGGTTTTCCTACACTGTGGTGACATTTTTATACATTGAAGGTAAAACCTGAAATCATTTTTTTGAAGAAAATTATCATATATGTCCCATGCTTATTTGATGAAAAATACATAAAAACAGTAATATTATTCAATATTATTACAATTTATTCATTTCAAAGCTGAATTTTCAGCATCATTACTCCAGTCTTCAGTGTCACATGATCCTTCAGAAATCATTATAATATGCTGATTTGCTGCTCAAGAAACATTTCTTATCAATGTTGAAAACAGCTGTGATTATTAATATTTTTGTGGAAACTGTGATACATTTTATTTCAAGATTCTTTGATGAATACATTTTCATTGCTGGTCCTCACGAAGAACATTTCTGAAAATGTCAAATTGCATAGAAGTTCATAGGTTGTTTTTAAGATTAGAAAATATATAAGCTAAATATCGCAATACAATAAGTATAAAAACAATTGAAGTTAATTGAAAATCTTGATTATAGAAAAACAAGCATGAACTACTTGTCGTTATTCTGACTGTATTCTCAAAATATTACTACTTTAATCTAATAAAAATGTGACCTTATTCTCAAATCTTTAACTTTCTCATAAAAAGGTCTATTATGAGATAAAAAAAATCACTTTGATCCCATAATGTTATGACTTCTCATAACTATGACGTTAGTCTTGTAAAAGGCCTATTATGAGATTTTCAGAACACAATATAAAATAAATGTAAAATATTTATTATGTTGCACTAAAATGCATATGAAAATTATTAATTACTAAAAAGTTCATTTTGGTTTAAATCTAAAACACTTACGTTTTTGATTACTGTATTTTGCGGACCAATTCTCACTATTTAATAAACAAATTATGACATTTGCATTTATAAACTCCTAATTACTGCTCATTAATAGATAGCAAGGCAATTGTTAAGGTCAGGTATAGGGTGGGGTTTATGGATCTAGAATATAGTCATGCCGAATAAGGCATTAATATGTGCTTTATAAGTACTAATAAAAAGCTAATATGCCAGTAATACGCATGCTAATAAGCAACATGTTAAAAGTGAGAATTGGACCCTAAACTAAAGTGTTACCAAGTTTTCTTAGGGGTAGGGTTAGTGTGTAGTGATTATAATGTATGTGTTTGTGGTTCTTGGACTGATTTCTTCTTCAGTAATCCTCATTTCAGCATTTCTCTCTCACCTGTTTATCTTGTTCCTTCACTTGTTTCTTTTTTGGAACGGAAGATAGTGATACCTGGGATTGCTTTAGCCTGTCCAGAAACACAAATATAGATGATATAAGTACCATAAACAAACACACACGTAAATGAGAAGTTTGCCTGTAAGTCTCACCTCTTTATATGACTCTGTTTCTAAGTACAGTTCTGTGTCAGACACCCTGCCAAGCAAAGAGTACCTGGGACTAGACAGAAATAAATAACGGCAGTTATGCACACACACACACACACAGACACAGACACAGACACAGACACAGACACAGACACAGACAGACACACAGGCACACACACACACACACACACAGACACAGACACACACACACACAGGCACACACACACACACACACACGTTGGTTTTTATGGTTTACAGGGACTCTCCATAGGCGTAATGGTTTTTATACTGTACAAGCTGTATGTGCTATTGCCCTACACCTAAACTTAGCCCTCACAGGAGACGGTGCATTTCTACTTTCCCCACAAAAAATGCACACTGTATGATTTTTAAGCATTTTAAATTATGGGGACACTGAAAATGTCCTCATAAATCACCTTCTCCTTGTAATACCTATGTCATACCCATGTAATTATACAAATTTGTGTCCTCATAAACCACATAAACATGCACACACACACATACACACACACACACAGGCACACACACACACACACACACCGCTGGGTCCTGCAGATCACAGTGAGCAGCGTGAAGATGATGGAAGCTGCCAGACCCAGGTCCAGATTCAACAGAACAGTACAGAGAAACGTCACCAGCCACACCAGCTAGAGAGACAGACAAACAGAGAAACCCAGTCAGGACACAGAATCATGTACAGACACAGATTTAGAGTCTTGATGATCAGATCTCACCAGATCTGCTCTGTTGCTCTTCCATAGAGCAGGAATATCCTGACACTGCATGAACATTCCCTTCAGATTCACAAACACGATGCTGGACAGCACGGCCTGATGACACACAAACACACACACACACACACACACACACACACACACACACACACACACACACACACAGACACACACACACACACACTGCTTACAAACTTCTCTGATGTGCATGCACTGTGTAAAAAGAATAAGTTGAGAAAACATAAAAGTTGAAGGCAACCAGCTTCAGCAGAGTTTTCTCAACTTGTTGTTTTCAGTTTATACAACAAGACGTTGAGAAACTCCAAAATCTCCTAAGAAAATCTGCTCAAGCTGGTTGCCTTAAACCTAAAGTTTTCTCACAGTGTATGGAGGATCAGGATTTAAATGCCATTTAATATAATTATTTAATAAAGAATTCTGAGATTAACCACACCATTGCAAACTTTCATTTTGACAGTCTCTTCTATATGAAATTTGTATAATAATTTGTAAGTTCATATTTTTTACATTTTCAAAAAATTTGCTTTGTTTTCATAGAAATGTATATGTTTTGCTTCTGACTTTCTACAGTGTATTTGCATTGCTGTGACTCTTCACTGTAGAACCCGCCTTATGGCACGCCACGATTGGTCGATTATGTACAATGCCTGCACACTATTGGTCAAACTACTGTTCAGTCATAAACTTCATCAAGTATGAAAACAACAGGAAAACAAAGCCAAACCCAGGACATTTTCGTCAATTTAGAAATCCCGGCCAGGACATGTCCAGAAAATAAAATAGGATGCATGCTCACCCACTTATAATAAAAAAATTACAGATATTTACAGCGAAATATTCAGATACATACAAACATTTATGCAGTTAGTTCGACTAAGTATCTACAGCTTGTGTGTTTTGAATTTTGTAGTTATTTATTCACTTTAAATAAAAATATGTCCTTGGCAAGTCATTGACTATGTGGATGCAACTAACGAACAATGAACAAATAAATTATAAGAGCAGTGTTTATGCAATTTAAATGTATTGCTTAATACAATTTTAGTAAATGTAGTACTTAAACACATTTATGTCAGGCAGTTGCCAGGGCAACATTTGTAATTTTATTAATAACAAGTGTAAGTTATTTTTTGATTTTATTTCATGTTGAGCTCTGTTTTGATGATTTTATTTCAGCTCTATTTCAGTAACTTAAAATTATTTTTAATAGTTTTGGTTTTAGTTAACAATAACAACATCGGACACAAGAACCACAAATGAATGTAAATATGTGGAGAAAGGTACTGAATGACAGAGTTTTATTCATTAGAATTATTATAATTTCATAGTTGAACAAAAGCCTCTCTCTATATTAATTGTAGCTGTACTTTGACCAATGTTGATTTGAGTGCATGACTTACTGTGGGCAGCTGCTCAAAAAGTGGACCAAGCTTCAAAACTGTAATGAACACAATAACAGCAGATATCATGCCAGCCACCTGTGTGCCACAAAAAGCATATTTGTAGTTGTGCATAAGATTCAAGATTTGTATTCGTCATGTACACATACAGAATATAACCAGCAGTAAAATGTAAGAATATTTTGTAAAATGTAGAATATTTTACATGTATACTGTATGTACAAATGTTTGGGGTCTGTATGACTTTTTAATGTTTTCAAAAGAAGACTCTTCTGTTCGCCAAAGCTGCATTTATTTGATCAAAAATACAGTAAAAATGTGAAATTTTATTAAAATTGAAAATGACTGTTTTCTGTGTGAATTTTCAGCATCATTACTCCAGTCTTCAGTGTCACATGATCCTTCAGAAATCATTCTAATATGCTGATTTGCTGTTCAAAGAACATTTATTATTATTATAACTTCATAACTTTATTTTTCAGGATTCAGGAGTAAGTTCAAAATAACAGCATTTATGTGTAACAGAAATGTTTCGTAACATTACAGATCTTTAATAAATAAATAAATAAATAAATCTTACTGGGCCCAAACTTTTGAACTCCAGTGTATTTTTGTGCTTAGTGAAAAATCACCTGTGTCTTCCCCCCCGTGCTCTCCTGCACAAGACTGCGAGACATGGAGGAAGTGACGGAGTAGCACTGGAAGAAGCCACCGATGGTGTTACTGAGCCCCAACACCACCAACTCCTGCCGAGGGACAATGAGAGACGCTCACCACCGCACACTGCTCATATATTTTTCAGAGCATATCTACGTGATCAAGTGCGCTCTATATGTGTGACATGGGTTGGTTGGCCCATGTCAGTTTTGAGTGACAGATACTGTACCTGATTGCTGTCTACTTTATATCCATGTTTGAGAGCGAATGTCTTGCCTAGAGAAATGCTGATGGCGTATCCCACCACAGCCAAAGCAAACTGTACTATATACAGGGAAAAACTGTTAATAGGCTAACAGTAAGTTCCCGTACTATATACAGTGAAAAACAGTTAATATGTTAACAGTAAGTTCCCGTACTATATACAGGGAAAAACTGTTAATAGGCTAACAGTAAGTTCCCGTACTATATACAGTGAAAAACTGTTAATAGGCTAACAGTAAGTTCCCGTACTATATACAGGGAAAAACTGTTAATAGGCTAACAGTAAGTTCCCGTACTATATACAGGGAAAAACTGTTAATAGGCTAACAGTAAGTTCCAGTACTATATACAGTGAAAAACTGTTAATAGGTTAACAGTAAGTTCCCGTACTATATACAGGGAAAAACTGTTAATAGGTTAACAGTAAGTTCCAGTACTATATACAGTGAAAAACTGTTAATAGGTTAACAGTAAGTTCCCGTACTATATACAGTGAAAAACTGTTAATAGGTTAACAGTAAGTTCCCGTACTATATACAGTGAAAAAACTGTTAATAGGCTAACAGTAAGTTCCAGTACTATATACAGTGAAAAACTGTTAATAGGTTAACAGTAAGTTCCCGTACTATATACAGGGAAAAACTGTTAATAGGCTAACAGTAAGTTCCCGTACTATATACAGTGAAAAACTGTTAATAGGTTAACAGTAAGTTCCCGTACTATATACAGTGAAAAACTGTTAATAGGTTAACTGTAAGTTCCCGTACTATATACAGTGAAAAACTTTTAATAGGTTAACAGTAAGTTCCCGTACTATATACAGTGAAAAACTGTTAATAGGTTAACAGTAAGTTCCCGTACTATATACAGTAATTGTCGCGGGCTCTGCATTTATACTGCCTCTCGAGCTCGTCATATTTGCATGCTTTGCGACAATTGGCCAGTCAGTTGACTGGCGTGAGCCAATAGGACTTCAGGAAAGGTCGGAGGGAAGGAGTTCCCATAACGGAGAATTCTCCGTGATGTCTCGTGAAAGCTCGAAAGGGAACGGAGATCATAACGGCCTCTTTTACTGAACAGAAGAGGTAGCTTAACGTACATTTATAACGTCCGTGAGTATCTTATGTCATATTTAAATACGATTTTACAATATTTGCTCTTTTTGAGGTGTTAATAGACGGTTATTAACATGTTAATTCGTTATCTTATTGTTCGCGGTTAAACTGAATGTAGTTTCCTAAAGGAAACGGTGTTATGTAATAAAGACTAGCATAATTATTTTGAGGCTAATTAAGTGATAATTGTTAACAGTAATGTCTTGCATGTAATATTTTAGACTTGCTGAGCATGTGTCTTCATTGTGCCCGCGCCGGGAGTTAAGGACAGAGCAGCCTGTGTTTGTGAGGAGGAGGCGGTTTTCTCAGCTTCTTCAGAAGAGAGGGAAAGACCGTTTTGAGGCAAGTAAACTTCATAATTCCATCACTTTTTTTTTACTAAGAGTAAAATAATGTTTCTTTGTTTTTTGTAGATTTTGAAAGCCAGAGACATAGGAGAGCATCATTCTTTTGAGATTGATGTAAGTTATTATTAGAAAATAAATGTTTCTGTTGTCTCCTGCTTCTTTACTTCACATTTGAATGTAACAACAGTATGATTACGTGTTCATATTTTATATAAACCATAAGTGTCCCTTTTTTTCATTGCAGAACCCAAACCAATTTTGGAGTTGTCTGATTTGGAGAGTCATCATTTGTAGTCTTCCTTTCTTAAAGGAATAGTTCACACAAAAAATATTTTACTTGCCCTCATGTCATTCCAAACCTATAAGACTTGTGTCTTTCTTTAGAACACAAATTAATATATTTTACATTTTCTTAATTTTTTCTTGATCCATTGATAGTCTAGATAATCAGTATTTTCAAGCTTCATAAATAGAGTTATTGTAGAAGTAATACATTCCAATATTTATATATGTATATATATGTATCTTAAATTACATGATAGCGAACATGTCTGTTCAGAAGAAAATATTGGTCTCCCAGACTGGCAATGGAGGACAGAAATTAAGACAATATTAAATATATTTATTTTTGTTCCAGAAATTAGGAGAGTTTGTATGGGTCTGGAACAACATGGGGGAGTAAATTATGACCATTTTCATTTTTTGGTGAACTAACCCATTAAAGAGCAGCCCTCCACGTACATGGACATTTGTAAGGTATGTGAATGTCATGTCTGTTTTAATGTTTCAGTAAAGAAGAAACTTTCTGAAAGCAATATATTTACTTAAACAATATTACATGCCCTCACACTAGTGCTGCCATTATAGCATTCTAGAGAGCTGTTAATGTGCCTACAGATATTAAACAACCACACAAAGTGACAGACTATTTACCTGTCCTTACTGATGTGGATGCACCTCTATCTGAAAATGGATAGTTTCATTAAATGTTTTTCTCTTTTTAGGCCACTGATGAAGAACAGGCGGTGACTGGGATGAATGCTGGTCAATTGGGAGAATTTCCCCCAAACTGATACAACAGTGGTTTTAAAGGAGGACGCTGCCCTGGATGCTGTAAAAGATGTCACATGATGTGCTGATGGGGCTTCTTCATGACTACATCAATTATGATAAAGAGATCATGAAAATTGGCAGTGATGCTTGATCTGTATTCATGGACTATGAAACAAACTGTAAGTGTATAATTTGTAAAAAGCAAATGTTAAATGCTTGTCCTATGTTTAGTAGAGAGTTTACACTCAGTCATTCACACACATGCTCACATTCTTTCACACACATATGTATCTGGTAAATGTAATAATATCAGTGTTAATGTTGTGGTTTATTTGTGTACTCTCATGCCAGAATAGTTTGTAAAGAATTTCACTATTAACTAATTGTACAAGTATTGTATAATAGTGTTTTTGTATATTTTTTATACAATTTACCAAAAAAGTCTTGATTTTAAGTTATATTCAACAAATGTTCATTTATAAACTCTGTAGCTATTAATGCCATACTTTTCTGCATTTCTTCTTAACATGCATACTTTTTGACTGTTTTCTCTTGTTGTTTTTAATAAATATTTACCTTTTGATAGTCATTCTTTGTGTGTAAAAGTTATTTTAAAATGAACAAGATTTGTAGATTTAATATCTAGCTTGATTTGGGTTCATTTTAGCCTAGCAATGTAGTAATTTTAAACCATGAAAAAGCAACCCAGCCTGCTGGGTTAAACATAATAACCCAAATGGTTGGGATAAAATAACCCAGCGCTGGGTTCGTCCCTTTTTGACCCAGCGCTGGGTTACCAAATTAACCCAAATTGGGTTGTTTTCAACCCAGCAGTTTTTAGAGTGTACAAATACAAATTTGCTGAGAAAATACATGCATATGTATTGCTTCAATAAGCACTAAAGCACATTAATAATAATATTCGCTGTAGGTCAGATTTAATAACAGCTGTTTTAGTCAACAAAAACATTTAAAATAAGCCTATATGCAAAACAAATGTATCACATTATCCACACATAAAACCTCAGTTCACGCTGATGGGCTATTTATTATTGTCTTATTTGTCACTGCAGTTGTTCTTTAAAATAAAAACATTCGCGGGTTTATCCCATGTCTTCCTGAACTACAGTACAATGAATTATCACCATATCCTAAGTTTTTGCTTATCCACGATCCTAAAATAAACAATAGGCCTATAGGCTACATAATACATATACATTATACAAAACAGCTAAATCCCAAACAGTTGGTCATTTTTATCAACATCGCCCAGCTAAAACTGCTCAGTCTGCTTCGTGTACAGTGAAAAGTGCATTAATATCTGACTTCATTTAACGTGCAACCTACCTGTTGAGATTAAGGAGGACCTCTATTTACGTTCATCACACAGAAACATAATTAATATTCTCATAGGTGAGGCTATTTATAGCATAGGTAGGACTATATCATAGCCACGAATTAAGAATTAGTTTCCCAGAATTAATTCGTGAGCTGCTCATATTACACAGCTCTGTTCTGCCCGAAGTACTCGGAGATGTCGCCACCAAGCGTTTGATAGAAACTTAATCTAACTAGTTTGTCATAAGTTTAAAAAACAAACATTTGCTAATTGATTCTAAATAAAATCGCTATTGTTAGCACTTAATATTTCTGTAGTACAGCAAAACAGCATAGATCACTCATAAAAACGTTTATAAAAGAATGCTTATGCGCAAACGCCTACACCAATAAGCTCTGCTGTATTATAATATAAACCAATGAAATTGGGGGTGGGCGGAGCGACACGTGTCGCCCCACCTTAATGTGTCGCCCTGCCCCATCGTCCAGACTGCAGTCTGGAGCTACTTGTAGCTTCACGCAGCCGCCATTTTGAAATCGAAAGCGAGGCTCCGGTGGGAAGAAACCCGGAAGTATAGCCTTTAATCACAGGAGCAGCGGTCATATTGTTGTGTTCCAGGCTGTACATCCTATCAACGAAAAGAGTGTGATAAAGAGTTGTCATTTCATCGCTTTCCGATTATTCTTATAATATATTTTTTTTTTTTTTTTTACAAAACAGCTCGTGGGATTCGACATCCTTCATCGGCCCATTTTTCGACATCTGCAATATTAAATCGCGGTAGCAGCTCTAGGTTGGTAGTCCAAGTCATTGTTGTTTACCTTTACTTCCGGGTTTCTTCCCACCGGAGCCTCGCTTTCGATTTCAAAATGGCGGCTGCGTGAAATCGGCGTATAGGAACGAAAGCTGAATCAGTAAAACAAAAAAACACCCCTAACACTGACAGACAGCTTTGTCGACCAATCATCAAGACGTTTCTCCACGCCCCTTTAACGCCCATTGCTCCAGCATGCAGTTATTACTACTTGCCAATTAATTTATTACTCTTGATGGCAAAGTTTAGTATACATAAAAGTAAGTACGGCAATTACAAACCATTGTTTCTCATTTTGAAATCAGAAATTAAGCAATACCTAAAATCTATTTACACTATGATAAACAAGAAAGCTATTAAGAGTATTAAGATATGTAAACATTTTCATGTTTTTATGTAATTACTTTACTGTAATTATGTATCTTTTTTCCTGTATGTGTTCTCCCCCCTGACTATTGTAATATGTTGGATTTGAGAGATTCAAAAAACAAAACAAAAAAAAACTACTTGCCAACATCCATTTCAGATGTTATTTACATTTTACATATTTGTTGTTTTCTCTATCATTCTGCAGTGACAATGTTTCAAAAACTGTTTTATTTTTGGCTTTGTTTATGGTCTGTTGGTGCGTTTCAAACGAGCAACGATCTTTCGCTTCTGGTGCGTTTAAGAATCTGTTGACTTGAAAGTCTATGTTTCCTAAAATAATTAATGAAAAATTATTTGTAGACGTAGAAAACATTTTATATTATCACGTGACAGCTTCTCATTGCTAATTAAAGTTGCGTTTCATTTGTGTAACTCTCGCGTTGGCTTAGCTCAGTGGTTACTTCTGCTTACGAATCATTTCAAGGGTCTTGGGAAACCGGAGACCGGAAATCGAACCCCGGGCGCTGTCCAACGTTTTCATAACGGACACCACAAGATATTGCTCTGTAGTCAGTCAATGGTTTTTAATCATTTTTAGAGGCTACAAGGGTTCGATATGAAGCTTTAATCATATTACGACGTCTTGCATTTTTAAGCCATATACATTTTTACTTTTTAATAGACTATATCAAATGAAGTCGTAATACAGGTATAATTGTAATTGCCATTAACGAATATGAGCCTATTGATATAAATACTTGTATTTGAAAAACAATACAAAGTTAATTCATTAGTTCACTCGTTGTTGAAACACCAGACATGAACAGCAGATGGAGCTCAAATATCATTCTCGACGCATCAAATGTCACATTCAGAATTTCCCCGAGTTTACCAGATTCATTTATACAATATCTTACTGGCAGCTTCATTTATAAGTTATTCATTTATATTAAAATCTATATTCATTTATTGAGAACATGAAATAAATACTCCAAGGCACTCGTGTAGTTATTAATTTATATTTGAATGCAATTTAATAGATTATTATTTGTAGCATAACTCTTCCAAGAGAGTGAATATCTGCTCTGTTTGACTTATTTTACGTTACCTTCTTTTTCTACTAAAATAGACTTTCTACACAACTTTCCTTATTATAAAGCTATAAAAAACATATGACCATTATATGCCACAGTAATCACCAAGTCATCGTCCATCGAATTGAACCTTATGTTTTATGATATCTTGATGGGTATTTTTGTTTTATTGTAATTAGTTGTAATAGTCTTCTATCATCCTGATGCATTCCTCATGAAACAAAGGTATCTTTTGGGCTAAATGACTTTACAAACATTTGACGTTAAATATCATTCAATGTCTTTTTCCACAGTCTAACACTCTTCACATAATTAAATATTCTCTAATCCAGCCCGTTACATTTCTTAATTAGAGTAATACTGCTTGTCGACAGAGGGAGAACCTGCAGCACTGACAGATGAAGAGCAGGTCAAGTGTCAACAATCCTAAAATAAAAATAATAATTTTGCTTTTGAATTAGGAAATAAAGATGACCCAAAAAAAGTGAATACTTTGTATTTAACAGCTGTGGAGGTGGTTACGGCTCGTACTGCCCCTCCATCTGGTATTATTCCACTCCATACAGTAATCAGCTTCATTTTCAGAAGGTGTGATGATGGAGATATGCATCTATACACACTGGAAACCTGAAGAAACTCGGATTATTGGGTTACTTCCAGAGGTCACAGAAAGATGTTATCAAGTGAACGTCTCATTAGCCTCATTTAAACCGATTTCATTTAAACCGATTTCTACAGTCCAGTGATTCTCCTCTGACGGGTTTGTGTCCAGGAAAAAAATGATCAGAAAGAGTGTGAGAGCGATGCACACTTTGCTTCAAATCTGCATACAGGACTCATAATGTGCTCTGCATCTCCGCTGTTTTGAACAAAACTACCATTTAAAATAGTACCGCTCAAATAAATATGCACACGGATGAATACGGTCACCTTTGTTGTATTAAAGACTTATGATATATAACCCTTTGTCGTCACTGTGCTCTTAAACAGCGTGGCCGTGACACGTGTAGACTAGGCCTACTGTGTAGAGTCCGCGAGAGAAGCGTTGAGGTGTTAACTTGTGAATAACTGATTATAAAGTCTCTGAATGTGTCTTTGAATATTCATCTGTGACATTTGAATTGCTGCTTGTGCGAAACACGGGTTGGGATGATTTTACCACGCAGGACACTTTTCTGGAACTCATTTGAACATTTAGGAAAGACATATTTTAATGTCTCTTTGTTGAGGCATGACAGGCTTAGTGTGGCCCAGATAATGTATATTTATGGTTTATCTGGTTCATAATGTGGCTGTGCAGTCGCTCGCTTGTAGATCACTGATAAAATGACAAAACCCATTTCAGATATAGTTGTTTCGGTATCATTCTGCAGCTGTGTGCTTGATGTTGCCAAACAGTGTTATTTTGGGCATTGTTTATGGTCTGTTGCTGCGTTTAAAACGAACAGCGCTGTTCCGCTTTTTGTGCGTTTAAGAATCTGTTGACTTGAAAGTTTATGTTTTAATCTTTAAATAATTCATGAAAAAGCAGAAGTATGACTTTAATTTGTAGCTGAAGAATGCACGAGCTGTCATTTTGTCACATGACATCTTCTCATTGTCAGATAAAGTCGGATTTCAGGTAAGTAACTCTCGCGTTGGCTTGGCTCAGTGGTTACTTCCGATTAACCGAAAAATCACCATCTCATGGCCGACGGGAAACCGGTGACCGGAGATCGAACCTCGGGCACTGTCCAACGTTTTCATGACAGACACCACGAGATATTGCTCTGTAGTCAGTCAATGGTTTTTAATCATTTTTAAGCTATACTGGTTCGGTATGAAACTTTAATCATGTCTCGAAGTCTTGCATTTTTAAGCTTACAGTTAAGGCTA
>CM049864.1:22561331-22581331 GCA_027474115.1 Schizopygopsis malacanthus | reverse complement strand
GTGTTTAGAATTATTTAGTTATTTATTCACTTAAATATGTCCTTGGCAAGTTATTGACTATGTGGATGCAACTAACGAACAATGAACAAATGAATTATAAGAGCAGTGTTGATGCAATTTAAATGTATTGATTAATTCAATTTAGTAAATTTAGTACTTAAACACATTTATGTCAGGCAGTTGCCAGGGCAACATTTGTAATTTTATTAATAACAAGTGTAAGTTATTTTTGATTTTATTTCATGTTGAGCTCTGTTTTGATGATTTGATTTCAGCTCTATTTCAGTAACTTAAAATTATTTTTAATAGTTTTGGTTTTAGTTAACAATAACAACATCGGACACAAGAACCACAAATGAATGTAAATATGTGGAGAAAGGTACTGAATGACAGAGTTTTATTCATTAGAATTATTATAATTTCATAGTTGAACAAAAGCCTCTCTCTATATTAATTGTAGCTGTACTTTGACCAATGTTGATTTGAGTTCATGACTTACTGTGGGCAGCTGCTCAAAAAGTGGACCAAGCTTCAAAACTGTAATGAACACAATAACAGCAGATATCATGCCAGCCACCTGTGTGCCACAAAAAGCATATTTGTAGTTGTGCATAAGATTCAAGATTTGTATTCGTCATGTACACATACAGAATATAACCAGCAGTAAAATGTAAGATTACTGAATATTTTACATGTATACTGTATGCACAAAAGTTTGGGGCCTGTATGACTTTTTAATGTTTTTGAAAGAAGACTCTTCTGCTCGCCAAAGCTGCATTTATTTGATCAAAAATACAGTAAAAATTTGAAATTTTATTAAAATTGAAAATGACTGTTTTCTGTGTGAATTTTCAGCATCATTACTCCAGTCTTCAGTGTCACATGATCCTTCAGAAATCATTCTAATATGCTGATTTGCTGTTCAAAGAACATTTATTATTATTATCGATGTTGAAAACAGTTGTGCTGCTTCATTTGTTTGTGCTTCATAACTTTATTTTTCAGGATTCTATGATGAAGAGTAAGTTCAAAAGAACAGCATTTATGTGTAACAGAAATGTTTCGTAACATTATTTTAACAGATCTTTAATAAATAAATAAATAAATCTTACTGGGCCCAAACTTTTGAACTCCAGTGTATATTTGTGCTTAGTGAAAAATCACCTGTGTCTTCCCCCCCGTGCTCTCCTGCACAAGACTGCGAGACATGGAGGAAGTGACGGAGTAGCACTGGAAGAAGCCACCGATGGTGTTACTGAGCCCCAACACCACCAACTCCTGCCGAGGGACAATGAGAGACGCTCACCACCGCACACTGCTCATATATTTTTCAGAGCATATCTACGTGATCAAGTGCGCTCTATATGTGTGACATGGGTTGGTTGGCCCATGTCAGTTTTGAGTGACAGATACTGTACCTGATTGCTGTCTACTTTATATCCATGTTTGAGAGCGAATGTCTTGCCTAGAGAAATGCTGATGGCGTATCCCACCACAGCCAAAGCAAACGCGTCTCCAACCACTGAGGAGAAGAAACCCACCTCTGGGACTCTGGGCAGCACCAGCCTGAAGAGCGTCAGATGTTATAGATTATTAACATGACTCTAGGGCGATTATAGTTAACTAAAATAAAAATAGTTACTTGAAATCAAATAAAATATTAACTGAAATTAAATCTTAAAAATAAAAGTTCTACAACTGTTTTTGTAATCATGTCATAGAAGAACCATTTCTGGTTCCCCGAAGAACTTTCTGCGAACAGTTTTTAAAATAAGCATTTTTTTCTTAGTGTGAAGAACATTTTAATAAGCTAAAGAAAAAAAGTTCCAGTATAAAGAATGCATTGTGCAATAGACAGTTTCCATGGATGTTTAATGCTCTTCGAGGAACCACGGACGCCAATAAAGGCTTATTTATTTTAGCTAGTTATTTAGACTTATTATTAATTAGACTTATTTTAACTAGTTGCTAAAGCATTATTTCCAAAATGATTAAAACTAAATAAATAAACTAAAACGAATACATTTCAATTAATAAAAACAATATATATGTTTTTAAAACGAACAAAGATTACAAAAACATTAACAAAAAATTTTGTGAAAATATAATATATTAAAATAAAATCTAATTCAAAATTCTGTTCAGCTGAAAAATTAACCTCATACAGGTTTGGAAAATATTTCACTGTAAAAAACATTTTGTAAAAATGCTAATGGAAAAAACAGTTAATATGTTAACAGTAAGTTCCCGTACTATATACAGGGAAAAACTGTTAATAGGCTAACAGTAAGTTCCCGTACTATATACAGTGAAAAACTGTTAATAGGTTAACAGTAAGTTCCCGTACTATATACAGTGAAAAACTGTTAATAGGCTAACAGTAAGTTCCCGTACTATATACAGTGAAAAACTGTTAATAGGCTAACAGTAAGTTCCCGTACTATATACAGTGAAAAACTGTTAATAGGCTAACAGTAAGTTCCCGTACTATATACAGTGAAAAACTGTTAATAGGCTAACAGTAAGTTCCCGTACTATATACAGTGAAAAACTGTTAATAGGCTAACAGTAAGTTCCCGTACTATATACAGTGAAAAACTGTTAATAGGCTAACAGTAAGTTCCCGTACTATATACAGTGAAAAACTGTTAATAGGCTAACAGTAAGTTCCCGTACTATATACAGTGAAAAACTGTTAATAGGCTAACAGTAAGTTCCCGTACTATATACAGGGAAAAACTGTTAATAGGCTAACAGTAAGTTCCCGTACTATATACAGTGAAAAACTGTTAATAGGTTAACAGTAAGTTCCCGTACTATATACAGGGAAAAACTGTTAATAGGCTAACAGTAAGTTCCCGTACTATATACAGTGAAAAACTGTTAATGGGTTAACAGTAAGTTCCCGTACTATATACAGTGAAAAACTGTTAATAGGTTAACAGTAAGTTCCCGTACTATATACAGTGAAAATTTTTTAATAGGTTAACAGTAAGTTCCCGTACTATATACAGTGAAAAACTGTTAATAGGTTAACAGTAAGTTCCCGTACTATATACAGTGAAAAACTGTTAATAGGTTAACAGTAAGTTCCCGTACTATATACAGTGAAAAACTTTTAATAGGTTAACAGTAAGTTCCCGTACTATATACAGTGAAAAACTGTTAATGGGTTAACAGTAAGTTCCCGTACTATATACAGTGAAAAACTGTTAATAGGTTAACAGTAAGTTCCTGTACTATATACAGTGAAAAACTGTTAATAGGTTAACAGTAAGTTCCCGTACTATATACAGTAATTTTCGCGGGCTCTGCATTTATACTGCCTCTCGAGCTCGTCATATTTGCATGCTTTGCGACAATTGGCCAGTCAGTTGACTGGCGTGAGCCAATAGGACTTCAGGAAAGGTCGGAGGGAAGGAGTTCCCATAACGGAGAATTCTCCGTGATCGTGAAAGCTCGAAAGGGAACGGAGATCATATCCTCTTTTACTGAACAGAAGAGGTAGCTTAACGTACATTTATAACGTCCGTGAGTATCTTATGTCATATTTAAATACGATTTTACAATATTTGCTCTTTTTGAGGTGTTAATAGACGGTTATTAACATGTTAATTCGTTATCTTATTGTTCGAGGTTAAACTGAATGTAGTTTCCTAAAGGAAACGGTGTTATGTAATAAAGACTAGCATAATTATTTTGAGGCTAATTAAGTGATAATTGTTAACAGTAATGTCTTGCATGTAATATTTTAGACTTGCTGAGCATGTGTCTTCATTGTGCCCGCGCCGGGAGTTAAGGACAGAGCAGCCTGTGTTTGTGAGGAGGAGGCGGTTTTCTCAGCTTCTTCAGAAGAGAGGGAAAGACCGTTTTGAGGCAAGTAAACTTCATAATTCCATCACTTTTTTTTTACTAAGAGTAAAATAATGTTTCTTTGTTTTTTGTAGATTTTGAAAGCCAGAGACATAGGAGAGCATCATTCTTTTGAGATTGATGTAAGTTATTATTAGAAAATAAATGTTTCTGTTGTCTCCTGCTTCTTTACTTCACATTTGAATGTAACAACAGTATGATTACGTGTTCATATTTTATATAAACCATAAGTGTCCTGTGGTGGAAATTTTCCTTGTCATGCATTAATCTTTAGTGGAACATATATTCAAGATGTATGCAGTATATGGTTCTTTTACTGGTAGTTAGAAAAGCATTCTTTGTGTGATTTACTAAGGAGGTGGTAAGGAAAGGCAGATGGTTAAAGGGTCATCATGAGGGCATTTACGGACTTATAGCCTGGGGGTCAGGGGGGCATTTGCATGCCTTTTCCCTGTTTAACACATTTAGAGGTGAATGAACTGACATCTCTCCCTGTAGGGAGGGAGAGAAGGAAAGCCTTGAACGAGAGGGGACTATAAAGCCGACTGACAGCTGCTTTCTCTTATCTCTCTCTCTGTCTTCCCTCACTGACTTAGCTCATGTGTATTAGTTGAGACGAGGAGATCTTCTCTTGCAAGGGAATAAACTACTTTTATTATTATAATTTGGACTCAAGAGTTGTCTCTTACTCAGTGATGATGTTTGTATGAAAGAAATTGCCACAACAGTTTGGTGTCAGATAGTGGGATTCCTTGGACGTGACTTCTGGACCTGACAGCGGACGGAGGCAGGCCACCTTGGAGCTGAAAAGTTCCAACCCTACCTCGCAAAAAAGATTCAGAGACGAGGGACCGTTCCGCTGTTGGGGCCGGAGGGATCGACCACTGGAATCAAAAAGAACTCAGGTGGCACAAAACGACATCTCTGGTAAGAGTCAATTAAATTCAATTTAATTAGGGTGAAATTCAGTTTTTAAAGAGTGAAATTGAACCATATTGGCTGGAAATTGTTTCTGTGGTACAGTAATCTGGGCACCAACGTCCAGATAGGTAACCTGAGATTAATTTGAGATCTGTAAGGATCAAGAGGGTTTCAAACAGGTACCGAGGTTAATTGGGGTTAGGAAAAATCGAAAGATTTTGATAAATCACAATTAAGAGGGCACTACTAGTGCAACCCGATCCGATTGCGGGATAAGAGAAAATCGGATCTGCTGGAGACGTCTAGCAGATTAAAAGAGACGCGCGTGAGTAAACCCACAGGAGCAGAAAACAGCAGCCAGTATGGGGATATCTCAGAGCAAGTTTGTGAAGTATGATACACCGGTGTACTACCAAATTAAAAAAAAAACATTATGGTCAGAAATGTATGCAAGATATTGAAAAATTAATCAAGCATCATGATTTTCCCGAAGAGGGAACATTGAGTCTCACAAAACTGAAAGTGGTTTCAACAACCAGGTTGTTGTTGCAAATGTGTTAAACATGTATGTAAAAAATGTGAACAAACAGTAGATTGTTGGCTAAAGGAAGTAGATGGTTGGCTAAAGGAAGTAGATGGTTGGCTCAAGGAAGTAGATAGGAAGGAAAAATGAAAAGTGCAGAAAGTTTGCAGAAAGGAAAAAAAGCAAGTGCAGAAAGTTAGCAGGAAGGGAAAAAAAAGCAAGTGCAGAAAGTTAGCAGGAAGGAAAAATGAAAAGTGTGAAAGTCTATTTGTATGTGTCTGCACCACCAGAACAGACTGAACCACAGTATGTTTGTGTTTCCCACATGAAAATACGGTGAGGCCGGCACCGCCAAAACACCCATCTACCCAATAGCCCAGCTGGATGCATTGAAATTCGCCCCGACCTCGACTGTTTCTCCGTCCAAGACAACCGCAGCGCGAGACGCTGAATGAACAAGCACGAGCAAGCGCGAGTGACAGAGGGGGAGAGAGAGATGCAGCTGGCTGTTGTGGGGCAGCACGAGCAGCGCACAAATGTGGACTGTGTGCGACGAATGAACATGACTTTTCTGGCTGCACGAAGTGCAGGTTGTCCAAGAACCATGGACACTGGGCACAGGATTGTCCAGAGGCGCGTAAGGCGGATTGAAACGAGAGGAACGGAGAACAGGAGAGGAGAGGGCGGGTGACAGGCACTCAGCAAGCTACGAAAAAGGGAAGTAAAAATTTATTAGCACACACACACAACACGCTCACATACACTGATTCAAATACCGCTCTCTGCAATGAAGACATGCTTGCAAATCCTTTATGTGTGAGTGTTGAAGATTTGAATAAGGCTATATGCAATGAAGACATGCTTGCAAATCCTTTATGTGTGAGTGTTGAAGATTTGGATAAGGCTATATGCAATGAAGACATGCTTGCAAATCCTTTATGTGTGAGTGTTGGAGTTTTGAATAATACTATTAGCGATGAATGTCTGAGAATGTACAAAGGTTTAGGGTTTTTGAGGCTACCGAGATATCCCATGTTAGTTGACGGGACAATGATAGATTTTATGGTCGATTCCGGTGCGGCTCGATCGACGATAAGACCATATGATTTGCCATGTGAACCAAAATTGACGGATTTAGTGTTTGAAAGCACGTCCGCGTCAGGACATACCATTTCAGAAAATTATACTGTGCCGTTGAAGTGCGAGACGGAGGGGGGCAGGGCGTTGAAACATGCGTTTTTGTGCTCTGAAACCTGTCCGGTTCCGCTAATGGCCAGGGATTTAATGTGTAAATTAAATCTGAAACTCACTGCTGGGCCGTTTGGCATACGGATTGAAGAGGAACAGCAGATGATTTGTGCAAAATTTGAGCCACAATGGGCTTACGAGTGGCAGACAAAAGATTCTGATTGGGCACGAATGATTTTGACACTGGCAAAAGATCGTACAGTGTCCACAAACATAGAAAGTATGAGGCCTGACAGATTACACTGTACATCATATGTTGTGGGTGAGCGTGAACCAGAATATGAGGAAGAATGGTTTAATGGGGCAGAAAATGAGACAATAAGGTTTAATAAGATTTTCTGGACTGAAAATGTGTGTGCGCTGTCGGCATGCCTGTCAGAAAAACAAATTCAGCTGTATTTGATAACAGGCCAGTCTGCGCCTCACTTATCAGTAATCAAGGCCGCCGAACAGAAATGGGAAGAAATAGGCCTGTTTGTGAGAAAATGTCTTTCTGCCACAGATTGGATTGAAAAACCAAACGGGCAGAAACACAGTAGAAATGCAGGTGTTTTTATGGAGGAATGTGAGTTTGATGTTGCCGTACAGAGAACTGTGACTGCTATTGTCAAGAATGCAATGGAGAAACATGAGCACGGATCTATTTCTGCCACAGACATTCATCCTGTCCTGGCAGAAATACCTCCAAAATTGTGGGCAAAACACAAATATGATGTTGGGTTGATTAAAGGTTGTGAACCAGTTGTAATCACTCCAAAGTCTGATTACAGGCCATGTCAATCGCAATATCCCCTGAAAAAGGAGGCATTGAGAGGGATACAGCCGGTTTTTGAGTCTCTCCTGAAGGAGAGAGTAATAATTCCCTGTCATGATTCTCCAGTGCGAACTCCTATTTTCCCCGTAAAGAAAATAACATCTAACACAAGTGAACCAGTCACGTGGCGATTTGTGCAGGATCTGCAGGCTGTAAACTCAGCCGTTATTGCAAGAGCTGCCCGCGTACCTAATCCATACACAATTTTGTCACAAATTCCGCAAAATGCAATGTATTTCACTGTGGTTGATTTGGCCAACGCTTTCTTTAGCGTCCCAGTGGAAGAAAAAAGTCAGTTTTGGTTCGCGTTTGATTTTGACAACAAAGGGTACACGTTTACCAGGTTGTGTCAGGCTATTGTGAGTCTCCGACGATTTACAATGAAGCGCTCAGACGGAGCCTTGAACCATTAACTCTATCGAGCGGAACAGCGCTATTGCAATATGTCGATGACTTATTGATTTGTGCACGAGATGAGGTTACGTGCGTGGCTGACACTGTAACTCTCCTGCACCACCTGGCGCGGGAGGGTCACAAGGTCAGCCTGACAAAGCTTCAGTTCGTGAGACAGGAGATAACATTTTTGGGTCACACAATAACACCGAACAGTAAAGCAATCTCTGAAAAGCGGATAAAAGCTATCAAAGAGGTACCGAAACCCATAACAAAACAACAATTATTATCATTCCTGGGAATGTGTGCATATTGTCGAACGTTTATTCCAAATTATGCACATCTTGAAAAGCCCTTGAGAGCCCTGACAACAGGGAAAGGGCTGAGGTCATGTGACAAGATTAATTGGTCCACAGAAGCACAGGATGCGTTTGCAGATATGAAACTGCAGCTGGCTCAGGCCCCAACGTTGGGCCTGCCTGTGCTTGAAAAGCCTTTCACCCAAATGGTAGATGAAAAACATGGATTTATGAGTTCAGTGCTTTTGCAAACCCATGGGGACAGATTACGACCAGTCGCATATTTTTCAACGAAGCTTGATGCAGTTGCAGCAGGCTTGCCACACTGCCTGAGAGCTGTGGCAGCTGCAGAGCTGGCTGTGCTGGCTTCAAGGGAATTTGTGGGGTATTCGGATTTGACTTTGATGGTCCCACACGCGGTCTCCATGATTTTGCAAGAGCAAAGAACATCACATTTATCAACAGCCCGATGGCTGAGGTATCACACGATTTTACTTGACATGCCAAATGTAACAGTGAAAAGATGCACAACTTTGAATCCTGCCACACTCCTCCCGACGGAGGAGGATGGACAGGAACACCATTGTTGTCTATCAGTGCTGGAACAGGTGTGTACACCACGTCCAGACCTGTTGGACACACCTTTAGAGAACTGTGACAATGTCCTCTTTGTGGATGGGTCGGCGTCCAAAGATCCACAAACAGGCTTGAATAAGGTTGGTTTCGCGATGACCACTGAATTTGAAGTCGTAAAGTCTGGCAAATTGCCATCAAATTATTCGGCTCAGGCAGCCGAATTGGTTGCTCTGACAGAGGCGTGTAATCTTATGGCAGACAAGTGTGTGACAATTTACACAGACTCGCGTTATGCTTTTGGGGTCACTCACGACTTTGGGGCGCTTTGGAAGCACCGAAATTTTTTGAAGTCGGATGGACATCCGATATTAAACGCAGCTCTGGTGGCTAAGCTTTTGGAGGCCATTCTTTTACCAGACAAGGTCGCGATCTGTAAATGCGCAGCGCACACTAACGATAAAAGTTTTATCTCCACAGGAAACGCGAGAGCAGACGCGGCAGCGAAGGCCGCGGCAGCACAGGAGACAAAAGAAACAACTTGTGCTTTGGTATCTGTGACTAACCCTGATATTTCCCCTTGTTTACAGAGTATGCAGTCTTTTTCCACAGGAGCGGAAAAACAACGATGGAGGTCGTCTGGCTGCAGTCTCCGGGGGGTGTATGGATGAGTGTTGATGACATTCCTTGTTTGCCCAAACACTTCTTTCAGCATTATGCTAAGTTGACACATGGGTTGGATCATGTGTCAAAAGCGGGTATGATAATGCAGATGAGGGAATTATGGTTTACAAAAGGGTTTACAGTGGTTGCTGAAAATTTTTGCAAAAGATGTGTTACGTGTAATACACACAATGTGGCTAGAGGGATAAAAACACCCTTGGCATCTCAACCAGCACCAGCAGGTCCATTTGAATATCTAATGATGGATTTCATCGAATTAACCCCTTGTGGGAAACAGAAACACTGTCTGGTGATGGTTGACATGTGGTCAAAATGGGTTGAGGCCTTCCCAACCTCGAAACAAGATTCGGCGGCAGTGGCAAAGGCTCTGTTAACCGAGATCGTTCCGAGATGGGGAATTCCCAGAAAAATCAGTTCTGATAATGGCAGACACTTTGTCAATGATGCGATAAAGCAGGTGGGTCAGTTCTTGGGAATTGACATGAGAACTCACTGCAGCTACGCGCCCTCGTCAGGTGGGGCAGTAGAGAGGCAGAACCAGACAATTAAGAACAAATTGGCGAAATGCTGCGAAGAGACGGGTCTGACTTGGCTTAAAGCTCTTCCAATTGTACTGATGTACATGAGAATGAGAAAAAGAGTAAAACCAAACCTGAGCCCATTTGAAATTTTGTTTGGCAGGCCACCATTCATGGGCATAGATGGGGGAAAACAAAGGCTGCCATCAACGGATGTGTGTGAAAATGACATGTTGAATTACTGCAAAGAAATGTCTTGTCTGTTGTCAAATATTTCTGTGCAGGTAAAAGCTGCCCAGGGGAAGGTTGCTGAGACATTCCTGCACGAGGTCAGACCTGGCGATTTCGTGGTGATTCGTGATCACAGGAGAAAGAGCTGGAGATCAAAAAGGTGGCTAGGGCCTTACCAGGTGCTTCTGGTGACGCACACGGCGGTGAAGGTCGCAGAGAGGGCTACGTGGGTTCACATAAACCATTGCAGGAGGGTGCCGCCCATTGCGGAGGCGGAGCAATCGCTGGAGGAGGTTCAACGCGAGTGTCAATAAATGTTAAGATCCAGTTTGAAAAGCCCTTGCGTTGCAGCTGTGTGTTTAGGCGCAACCGGCATCTGGGTGAACATCGTAATCAACAGAACAGATAAGACTCTTAGTGTTTCAAAAACAGTACTTTCTCACATTCTTTGGTCATAACAGCATCTTTTGATAAAGAGTAACTGAGAGAACGGAGCGTCCAAGACCGTGGCACCCATTCAGAGTAACAGGAATGTGTGGCCTGTATAAAACCACATGTATAATGACTTTGTTGTCAGTAACAATTTGCTTGGTAATACTACACTTCACAACAGGTCTGAAGGTGTTACCAACAGAAGATCAGAACAACAATATGATGACACAAGTAGCGGAAGTTACAGTGAAATGTGTTAATTGAGTTATGATGTTTCTATTTTTTTCTTAAGGATGATTGATATGTAAAGAAGGTTAAAAGCAGCAGTTATCCGTGTACGAGAGGACGTACAAGGAGAGGGGTTGAAACTGAGGGATTTTCTACATACTTTTATATTACTTTTAATATTTACATTTTATATTACTTTTAATATTTCAACAGTGATAAATTGATATGTTTATTTCCTACTATGAACTATACTTTTTCTTGTTTACGATATGGTGACTGAGGGTTCGATTTAAATTGAAAACGCGATAGCAATGCCTGTCCGTTTAGCCCGGCCATTGGATAAAGTTTTCTACGCTTGCAAATATTAGGGTCTGACCCAACAAAAACAGCCTAAGCATTTTTCCAATTTTAAAAAAAAACTTACTTCACAGGTTCAAGAAGAGTGATCATTTATGTGAAAATCAGAGATGAAGAGTATAAGTGTGATGTAATGGCTTGAACTTGTATGTATTATTATTATTTTTACTATTATTATTACAATGTTTGATTAATCAGTTATCAGAGAATGATAAATAGGGAGGAATGTGGTGGAAATTTTCCTTGTCATGCATTAATCTTTAGTGGAACATATATTCAAGATGTATGCAGTATATGGTTCTTTTACTGGTAGTTAGAAAAGCATTCTTTGTGTGATTTACTAAGGAGGTGGTAAGGAAAGGCAGATGGTTAAAGGGTCATCATGAGGGCATTTACGGACTTATAGCCTGGGGGTCAGGGGGGCATTTGCATGCCTTTTCCCTGTTTAACACATTTAGAGGTGAATGAACTGACATCTCTCCCTGTAGGGAGGGAGAGAAGGAAAGCCTTGAACGAGAGGGGACTATAAAGCCGACTGACAGCTGCTTTCTCTTATCTCTCTCTCTGTCTTCCCTCACTGACTTAGCTCATGTGTATTAGTTGAGACGAGGAGATCTTCTCTTGCAAGGGAATAAACTACTTTTATTATTATAATTTGGACTCAAGAGTTGTCTCTTACTCAGTGATGATGTTTGTATGAAAGAAATTGCCACAACAGTCCCTTTTTTTCATTGCAGAACCCAAACCAATTTTGGAGTTGTCTGATTTGGAGAGTCATCATTTGTAGTCTTCCTTTCTTAAAGGAATAGTTCACACAAAAAATATTTTACTTGCCCTCATGTCATTCCAAACCTATAAGACTTGTGTCTTTCTTTAGAACACAAATTAATATATTTTACATTTTCTTATTTTTTTCTTGATCCATTGAAAGTCTAGATAATCAGTATTTTCAAGCTTCATAAATAGAGTTATTGTAGAAGTAATACATTCCAATATTTATATATGTATATATATGTATCTTAAATTACATGATAGCGAACATGTCTGTTCAGAAGAAAATATTGGTCTCCCAGACTGGCAATGGAGGACAGAAATTAAGACAATATTAAATATATTTATTTTTGTTCCAGAAATTAGGAGAGTTTGTATGGGTCTGGAACAACATGGGGGAGTAAATTATGACCATTTTCATTTTTTGGTGAACTAACCCATTAAAGAGCAGCCCTCCACGTACATGGACATTTGTAAGGTATGTGAATGTCATGTCTGTTTTAATGTTTCAGTAAAGAAGAAACTTTCTGAAAGCAATATATTTACTTAAACAATATTACATGCCCTCACACTAGTGCTGCCATTATAGCATTCTAGAGAGCTGTTAATGTGCCTACAGACATTAAACAACCACACAAAGTGACAGACTATTTACCTGTCCTTACTGATGTGGATGCACCTCTATCTGAAAATGGATAGTTTCATTAAATGTTTTTCTCTTTTTAGGCCACTGATGAAGAACAGGCGGTGACTGGGATGAATGCTGGTCAATGAGGAGAATTTCCCCCAAACTGATACAACAGTGGTTTTAAAGGAGGACGCTGCCCTGGATGCTGTAAAAGATGTCACATGATGTGCTGATGGGGCTTCTTCATGACTACATCAATTATGATAAAGAGATCATGAAAATTGGCAGTGATGCTTGATCTGTATTCATGGACTATGAAACAAACTGTAAGTGTATAATTTGTAAAAAGCAAATGTTAAATGCTTGTCCTATGTTTAGTAGAGAGTTTACACTCAGTCATTCACACACATGCTCACATTCTTTCACACACATATGTATCTGGTAAATGTAATAATATCAGTGTTAATGTTGTGGTTTATTTGTGTACTCTCATGCCAGAATAGTTTGTAAAGAATTTCACTATTAACTAATTGTACAAGTATTGTATAATAGTGTTTTTGTATATTTTTTATACAATTTACCAAAAAAGTCTTGATTTTAAGTTATATTCAACAAATGTTCATTTATAAACTCTGTAGCTATTAATGCCATACTTTTCTGCATTTCTTCTTAACATGCATGTTACTTTTTGACTGTTTTCTCTTGTTGTTTTTAATAAATATTTACCTTTTGATAGTCATTCTTTGTGTGTAAAAGTTATTTTAAAATGAACAAGATTTGTAGATTTAATATCTAGCTTGATTTGGGTTCATTTTAGCCTAGCAATGTAGTAATTTTAAACCATGAAAAAGCAACCCAGCCTGCTGGGTTAAACATAATAACCCAAATGGTTGGGTTACCAAAATAACCCAAATTGGGTTGTTTTCAACCCAGCAGTTTTTAGAGTGTACAAATACAAATTTGCAGAGAAAATACATGCATATGTATTGCTTCAATAAGCACTAAAGCACATTAATAATAATATTCGCTGTAGGTCAGATTTAATAACAGCTGTTTTAGTCAACAAAAACATTTAAAATAAGCCTATATGCAAAACAAATGTATCACATTATCCACACATAAAACCTCAGTTCACACTGATGGGCTATTTATTATTGTCTTATTTGTCACTGCAGTTGTTCTTTAAAATAAAAACATTCGCGGCTTTATCCCATGTCTTCCTGAACTACAATGAATTATCACCATATCCTAAGTTTTTGCTTATCCACGATCCTAAAATAAACAATAGGCCTATAGGCTACATAATACATATACATTATACAAAACAGCTAAATCCCAAACAGTTGGTCATTTTTATCAACATCGCCCAGCTAAAACTGCTCAGTCTGCTTCGTGTACAGTGAAAAGTGCATTAATATCTGACTTCATTTAACGTGCAACCTACCTGTTGCGATTAAGGAGGACCTCTATTTACGTTCATCACACAGAAACATAATTAATATTTCTCATAGGTGAGGCTATTTATAGCATAGGTAGGACTATATCATAGCCACAAATTAAGAATTAGTTCCCCAGAATTAATTCGTGAGCTGCTCATATTACACAGCTCTGTTCTGCCCGAAGTACTCGGAGATGTCGCCACCAAGCGTTTGATAGGAACTTAATCTAACTAGTTTGTCATAAGTTTAAAAAACAAACATTTGCTAATTGATTCTAAATAAAATCGCTATTGTTAGCACTTAATATTTCTGTAGTACAGCAAAACAGCATAGATCACTCATAAAAACGTTTATAAAAGAATGCTTATGCGCAAACGCCTACCCGGAAGTATAGCCTTTAATCACAGCATATTGTTGTGTTCCAGGCTGTACATCCTATCAACGAAAAGAGTGTGATAAAGAGTTGTCATTTCATCGCTTTCCGATTATTATTCTTATAATATTATTTTTTTATTATTTTTTTTTACAAAACAGCTCGTGGGATTCGACATCCTTCATCGGCCCATTTTTCGACATCTGCAATATTAAATCGCGGTAGCAGCTCTAGGTTGGTAGTCCAAGTCATTGTTGTTTACCTTTACTTCCGGGTTTCTTCCCACCGGAGCCTCGCTTTCGATTTCAAAATGGCGGCTGCGTGAAATCGGCGTATAGGAACGAAAGCTGAATCAGTAAAACAAAAAAACACCCCTAACACTGACAGACAGCTTTGTCGACCAATCATCAAGACGTTTCTCCACGCCCCTTTAACGCCCATTGCTCCAGCATGCAGTTATTACTACTTGCCAATTAATTTATTACTCTTGATGGCAAAGTTTAGTATACATAAAAGTAAGTACGGCAATTACAAACCATTGTTTCTCATTTTGAAATCAGAAATTAAGCAATACCTAAAATCTATTTACACTATGATAAACAAGAAAGCTATTAAGAGTATTAAGATATGTAAACATTTTCATGTTTTTATGTAATTACTTTACTGTAATTATGTATCTTTTTTCCTGTATGTGTTCTCCCCCCTGACTATTGTAATATGTTGGATTTGAGAGATTCAAAAAAAAAAAAAAAAAAAAAATACTTGCCAAAATCCATTTCAGATGTTATTTACATTTTACATATTTGTTGTTTTCTCTATCATTCTGCAGTGACAATGTTTCAAAAACTGTTTTATTTTTGGCTTTGTTTATGGTCTCAACGTGCGTTTCAAACGAGCAACGATCTTTCGCTTCTGGTGCGTTTAAGAATCTGTTGACCTGAAAGTCTATGTTTCCTAAAATAATTAATGAAAAATTATTTGTAGACGTAGAAAACATTTTATATTATCACGTGACAGCTTCTCATTGCTAATTAAAGTTGGGTTTCATTTGTGTAACTCTCGCGTTGGCTTAGCTCAGTGGTTACTTCTGCTTACGAATCATTTCAAGGGTCTTGGGAAACCGGAGACCGGAAATCGAACCCCGGGCGCTGTCCAACGTTTTCATAACGGACACCACGAGATATTGCTCTGTAGTCAGTCAATGGTTTTTAATCATTTTTAGAGGCTACAAGGGTTCGATATGAAACTTTAATCATATCACGACGTCTTGCATTTTTAAGCCATATACATTTTTACTTTTTAATAGACTATATCAAATGAAGTCGTAATACAGGTATAATTGTAATTGCCATTAACGAATATGAGCCTATTGATATAAATACTTGTATTTGAAAAACAATACAAAGTTAATTCATTAGTTCACTCGTTGTTGAAACACCAGACATGAACAACAGATGGAGCTCAAATATCATTCTCGACGCATCAAATATCACATTCAGAATTTCCCTGAGTTTACCAGATTCATTTATACAATATCTTACTGGCAGCTTCATTTATAAGTTATTCATTTATATTAAAATCTATATTCATTTATTGAGAACATGAAATAAATACTCCAAGGCACTCGTGTAGTTATTAATTTATATTTGAATGCAATTTAATAGATTATTATTTGTAGCATAACTCTTCCAAGAGAGTGAATATCTGCTCTGTTTGACTGTTATTTTACGTTACCTGCTTTTTCTACTAAAATAGACTTTCTACACAACTTTCTTTATTATAAAGCTATAAAAAACATATGACCATTATATGCCACAGTAATCACCAAGTCATCGTCCATCGAATTGAACCTTATGTTTTATGATATAAACATCTGAGATATGGCTGTGAGTCTTGATGGGTATTTTTGTTTTATTGTAATTAGTTGTAATAGTCTTCTATCATCCTGATGCATTCCTCATGAAACAAAGGTATCTTTTGGGCTAAATGACTTTACAAACATTTGACGTTAAATATCATTCAATGTCTTTTTCCACAGTCTAACACTCTTCACATAATTAAATATTCTCTAATCCAGCCCGTTACATTTCTTAATTAGAGTAGGCTAATACTGCTTGTCGACAGAGGGAGAACCTGCAGCACTGACAGATGAAGAGCAGGTCAAGTGTCAACAATCCTAAAATAAAAATAATAATTTTGCTTTTGAATTAGGAAATAAAGATGACCCAAAAAAAGTGAATACTTTGTATTTAACAGCTGTGGAGGTGGTTACGGCTCGTACTGCCCCTCCATCTGGTATTATTCCACTCCATACAGTAATCAGCTTCATTTTCAGAAGGTGTGATGATGGAGATATGCATCTATACACACTGGAAACCTGAAGAAACTCGAATTATTGGGTTACTTCCAGAGGTCACAGAAAGATGTTATCAAGTGAACGTATCATTAGCCTCATTTAAACCGATTTCATTTAAACCGATTTCAACAGTGATTCTCCTCTGACGGGTTTGAGTCCAGGAAAAAAATGATCAGAAAGAGTGTGAGAGCGATGCACACTTTGCTTCAAATCTGCATACAGGACTCATAATGTGCTCTGCATCTCCGCTGTTTTGAACAAAACTACCATTTAAAATAGTACCGCTCAAATAAATATGCACACGGATGAATACGGTCACCTTTGTTGTATTAAAGACTTATGATATATAACCCTTTGTCGTCACTGTGCTCTTAAACAGCGTGGTCGTGACACGTGTAGACTAGGCCTACTGTGTAGAGTACGAGAGAAACGTGAGGTGTTAACTTGTGAAGAACTGATTATAAAGTCTCTGAATGTGTCTTTGAATATTCATCTGTGACATTTGAATTGCTGCTTGTGCGAAACACGGGTTGGGATGATTTTACCATGCAGGACACTTTTCTGGAACTCATTTGAACATTTAGGAAAGACATATTTTAATGTCTCTTTGTTGAGGCATGACAGGCTTAGTGTGGCCCAGATAATGTATATTTATGGTTTATCTGGTTCATAATGTGGCTGTGCAGTCGCTTGTAGATCACTGATAAAATGACAAAACCCATTTCAGATATAGTTGTCTCGGTATCATTCTGCAGCGGTGTGCTTGATGTTGCCAAACAGTGTTATTTTGGGCATTGTTTATGGTCTGTTGTTGCGTTTAAAACGAACAGCGCTGTTCCGCTTTTGGTGCGTTTTTAAGAATCTGTTGACTTGAAAGTTTATGTTTTAATCTTTAAATGATTCATGAAAAAGCAGAAGTATGACTTTAATTTGTAGCTGAAGAATGCACGAGCTGTCATTTTGTCACATGACATCTTCTCATTGTCAGATAAAGTCGGATATCAGTTGTGTAACTCTCGCGTTGGCTTAGCTCAGTGGTTACTTCTCAAACCTAAACATTTCATGGCCACGGGAAACCGGTGACCGGAAATCGAACCCCGGGCGCTGTCCAACGTTTTCATGACGGACACCACGAGATATTGCTCTGTAGTCAGTCAATGGTTTTTATTCATTTTTAGGCTATACTGGTTCGGTATGAAACTTTAATCCCAGTATGTCTCGAAGTCTTGCATTTTTAAGCTTACATTTTAGGCTATATAAAATTAAGTCGTGATACAGGTATTATTTAATTGCCATAAACGAATATGAGTCTATTGATATAAATACTTGTATTTGAAAAACAATACAAAGTTAATTCATTAGTTCACTCGTTGATGAAACACCAGACATGAACAGCAGATGGAGCTCAAATATCATTCTCGACGCATCAAATATCACATTCATAATTTTTGTTTTATGTTTACCTGATTGTAAAAACTGTTTACCTAATGAGTTTACCAGATTCATTTATACAATATCTTACTGGCAGCTTCATTTATAAGTTATTCATTTATATTAAAATCTATATTCATTTATTGAGAACATGAAATAAATACTCCAAGGCACTCGTGTAGTTATTAATTTATATTTGAATGCAATTTAATAGATTATTATTTGTAGCATAACTCTTCCAAGAGAGTGAATATCTGCTCTGTTTGACTTATTTTACGTTACCTTCTTTTTCTACTAAAATAGACTTTCTACACAACTTTCCTTATTATAAGTTATAAAAACATATGTCCATTATATGCCACAGTAATCACCAAGTCATCTTCCATCGAATTGAACCTTATGTTTTATGATATAAACATCTGAGATATGGCTGTGAGTCTTGATGGGTATTTTTGTTTTATTGTAATTAGTTTTAATAGTCTTCTATCATCCTGATGCATTCCTCGTGAAACAAAGGTATCTTTTGGGCCTGTCAGTCAAGATCGAGGACAGACAGACTCCTGCTGGTCACAATCTGGTAACGCAGGGCATTTCCTGTAAAAGAACAACAGCTCACATGAATGGGATGCTGAGAGACCCTGTGTGTGTTCAGTGTGATGAGTCTCACCAGGGTAAATTCAGATCTGGACTGATCTCTCTCAGACAGACACAGACAGTGCAGCACAGCGTCATGGATAGATGGGAAAAGAGCACTTTTTGAGATGGACTCTGAGAAGAATCTGCCTCGCTCCAGCTGCTGCACTACACACACTACAGACACACATTGGTAGTGTGAGATAAGCTGCATTTGTTGAAGGTTGATTACATCATGCACTTTAGTTATAAAATCGTCTTGAATTGGCGTGTGAATGCTTGTTTGAATTAAGATTTTACCCACCTTGACATCCAGCGATGTAAACAGAGACATCAACCTTAGCAAAATCTAAAAAAATCTATAAGCATATTTAAAAAAAAGTGTTTATGATTATTATAATGAATTACAATACCTGTTTATAATATCAAGCAGCACACGATTGAAGTTACAAAGAAGGTGGGTATGAATGAATCTGACTTGGCTTACGTTTTTCAGTGTTTTTAGGGTGACCGTGTCGATGAAGCTGACAGGACTGAGGTCCAGGATGATGGAGTGTGTGTGTTCCTGCCAGTGGTGGACAAAGTACACAGATCAAGTACTTGAGTAAAAGTACAGATACGTATAATAAAATATTACTCCAGTAAAAGTAAAAGTACTGCTTTTTCAATTTTACTCGAGTGAAAGTACAAAAGTACTAAATTTTTTATGTACTTAAGTAAAAAAGTACTGATAGACAGATTTATTTTGCAATTTTATATAGACTACTTTATTTCATTTTATATTAGCACATATTTTTATAATCATACTGCCCAAAATACCTGGGTTTATCCCAAAATAACCACTATAGAGTCAAGATATATATTTTGTTGATATGGACTACATTGATGAGAGTGATGTAGTAATGTTCACTGTGAAGCTTACACTGCCATGTACCTGAGAGAAAACAGATTTCACCATCTAATCTTCACCAGTAAGAAAAAAGTGTTTTAGAACTTGTTGTTTTGCAGAACGTCAGTTATATATGACATGAGAATTAGGCCTGAAATTAGGAAGAACATTTTAAGGAAAATATAATTATATTTTCATAATGATTTTATTTCTTCTCAAACCTTGTCTGTGGTGTAAAAACACCCCTGGCCAAATGCCCCCAGAGGGCATCACTTCCCACTCTGATAATTACTGTAGTTACTATGTTCTGAACATCACATCCTTTCTTTTTCCCTCAGATGGATTCTATCTAGGTGGCTGAATAAAAATATTTGGACTTTATATCT